>ONZH01024726.1:0-12608 GCA_900303285.1 Rhinella marina
AGGGCTCACGTACACGACTGTTGTTGGCTGGTGCCCGTATTGCAGACCGCAATGGGTCCTCAATCTGGAAGGTCCATGCGGAATGGAGACATGGAACCAGGGCTGTGGAGTCGGTAAGCCAAAGCCCCGACTCCGACTCCTCAATTTCCCCTGACTCCGACTCCGATTCCGACACCCTCATACATGGAGCATGTTTAAGTGATAACTTTAAACAAATTTGCATAAAATCAATAGTACAGATAAGTCATGACAAAAACAGTTTGTAATCTATCAGGCTTCTCTGGGTACAGCTCACTAAGGGCCTGATCAGAGGCGTAGCTAGAGGTTCAGCACATGGGGGGGGCGAAACATACTTGAGTGGGCCCCCTACTTATTGGCTTCCCAAACGCACGTTTCCAACTTCACAACCACATACTACTAGTTGTGGTTATAATACTGTATTAGCAAGATGACTATATAAACTGCTAGATCATCTATGCTGTTAAGTACAGTACAATAGACTTTCTACATACCCTACTCTAAATACTCTACCACATAATGCAGTAAAATATAGGATTAAAAAAGGGGACTCCTATGTTAAAAGAAATCTGTCCCCAGCTTTTACATCACTAAACTGACAGTCCCTTGCCCCCATCAGACCTTAGATCGGCTTAATGTGCCCTCATCAGACCTCAGATCAGCGTATTGCGCCCCCATCAGACCTCAGATCAGCACAAAGTGCCCCCATCAGACCTCAGATCAGCAGAATGTGCCCCCATCAGACCTCAGATCAGCAGAATGTGCCCCCATCAGACCTCAGATCAGCAGAATGTACCCCCATCAGACCTCAGATCAACAGAATGTGCCCCCATCAGACCTCAGATCAGCAGAATGTTCCCCCATCAGACCTCAGATCGGCTTAATCTGCCTCCATCAGACCTGAGATAGGCTTAATGTGCCCCCATTGGACCTCAGATCAGCGTATTGTGCCCCCATCAGACCTCAGATCGGCTTAATGTGCCCCCATCAGACCTCAGATTGGCTTAATGTGCCCCCATCAGACCTCAGATCGGCTTAATTTTCCCCCTATCAGACCTCAGATCAGCAGAATGTTCCCCCATCAGACCTCAGATCAGCAGAATGTACCCCCATCAGACCTCAGATCAGCAGAATGTACCCCCATCAGACTTCAGATCAGCAGAATGTGCCCCTATCAGACCTCAGATCAGCAGAATGTGCCCCCATCAGACCTCAGATCAGCAGAATGTGCCCCCATCAGACCTCAGATCAGCAGAATGTACACCCATCAGACCTCAGATCAACAGAATGTGCCCCCATCAGACCTCAGATCAGCAGAATGTTCCCCCATCAGACCTCAGGTCGGCTTAATCTGCCCCCATCAGACCTGAGAAAGGCTTAATGTGCCCCCATCAGACCTCAGATCAGCGTATTGTGCCCCCATCAGACCTCAGATCGGCTTAATGTGCCACCCTCAGACCTCAGATCGGCTTAATGTGCCCCCATCAGACCTCAGATCAGCAGAATGTTCCCCCATCAGACCTCAGATCAGCAGAATGTACCCCCATCAGACCTTAGATCAGCAGAATGTACCCCCATCAGACCTCAGATCAGCAGAATGTGCCACCATCAGACCTCAGGTCGGCTTAATCTGCCCCCATCAGACCTGAGAAAGGCTTAATGTGCCCCATCAGACCTCAGATCAGCGTATTGTGCCCCCATCAGACCTCAGATCGGCTTAATCTGCCCCCATCAGACCTGAGATAGGCTTAATGTGCCCCCATCAGACCTCAGATCAGCAGAATGTTCCCCCATCAGACCTCAGATCAGCAGAATGTTCCCCCATCAGACCTCAGATCGGCTTAATCTGCCCCCATCAGACCTGAGATAGGCTTAATGTGCCCCATCAGACCTCAGATCAGCGTATTGTGCCCCCATCAGACCTCAGATTGGCTTAATGTGCCCCCATCAGACCTCAGATCGGCTTAATGTGCCACCCTCAGACCTCAGATCAGCAGAATGTTCCCCATCAGACCTCAGATCAGCAGAATATACCCCCATCAGACCTCAGATCAGCAGAATGTGCCCCCATCAGACCTCAGATCAGCAGAATGTGCCCCCATCTGACCTCAGATCAACAGAATGTGCCCCCATCAGACCTCAGATCAGCAGAATGTTCCCCCATCAGACCTCAGATCGGCTTAATCTGCCCCCATCAGACCTGAGATCGGCTTAATCTGCCCCCATCAGACCTCAGATCAGCGTATTGTGCCCCCATCAGACCTCAGATTGGCTTAATGTGCCCCCATCAGACCTCAGATCGGCTTAATGTGCCCCCATCAGACCTCAGATCAGCAGAATGTACCCCCATCAGACCTCAGATCAGCAGAATATACCCCCATCAGACCTCAGATCAACAGAATGTGCCCCCATCAGACCTCAGGTCGGCTTAATCTGCCCCATCAGACCTGAGAAAGGCTTAATGTGCCCCCATCAGACCTCAGATCAGCGTATTGTGCCCCCATCAGACCTCAGATCGGCTTAATGTGCCCCCATCAGACCTCAGATCAGCAGAATGTTCCCCCATCAGACCTCAGATCAGCAGAATGTACCCCCATCAGACCTCAGATCAACAGAATGTGCCCCCATCAGACCTCAGGTCGGCTTAATCTGCCCCCATCAGACCTGAGAAAGGCTTAATGTGCCCCCATCAGACCTCAGATCAGCGTATTGTGCCCCCCTCAGACCTCAGATCGGCTTAATGTGCCCCCATCAGACCTCAGATCAGCAGAATGTTCCCCCATCAGACCTCAGATCAGCAGAATGTACCCCCATCAGACCTTAGATCAGCAGAATGTACCCCCATCAGACCTCAGATCAGCAGAATGTGCCCCCATCAGACCTCAGGTCGGCTTAATCTGCCCCCATCAGACCTGAGAAAGGCTTAATGTGCCCCATCAGACCTCAGATCAGCGTATTGTGCCCCCATCAGACCTCAGATCGGCTTAATGTGCCACCCTCAGACCTCAGATCAGCAGAATGTTCCCCATCAGACCTCAGATCAGCAGAATGTACCCCCATCAGACCTCAGATCAGCAGAATGTGCCCCCATCTGACCTCAGATCAGCAGAATGTGCCCCCATCTGACCTCAGATCAACAGAATGTGCCCCCATCAGACCTCAGATCAGCAGAATGTTCCCCCATAAGACCTCAGATCGGCTTAATCTGCCCCCATCAGACCTGAGATAGGCTTAATGTGCCCCCATTGGACCTCAGATCAGCGTATTGTGCCCCCATCAGACCTCAGATCGGCTTAATTTTCCCCCTATCAGACCTCAGATTGGCTTAATGTGCCCCCATCAGACCTCAGATCGGCTTAATGTGCCACCCTCAGACCTCAGATCAGCAGAATGTTCCCCATCAGACCTCAGATCAGCAGAATATACCCCCATCAGACCTCAGATCAGCAGAATGTGCCCCCATCAGACCTCAGATCAGCAGAATATGCCCCCATCTGACCTCAGATCAGCAGAATGTTCCCCCATCAGACCTCAGATCGGCTTAATCTGCCCCCATCAGACCTGAGATCGGCTTAATCTGCCCCCATCAGACCTCAGATCAGCGTATTGTGCTCCCATCAGACCTCAGATTGGCTTAATGTGCCCCCATCAGACCTCAGATCAGCAGAATATACCCCCATCAGACCTCAGATCAGCAGAATGTGCCCCCATCAGACCTCAGATCAGCAGAATGTGCCCCCATCAGACCTCAGATCAGCAGAATGTTCCCCCATCAGACCTCAGATCGGCTTAATCTGCCCCCATCAGACCTGAGATCGGCTTAATCTGCCCCCATCAGACCTCAGATCAGCGTATTGTGCTCCCATCAGACCTCAGATTGGCTTAATGTGCCCCCATCAGACCTCAGATCGGCTTAATGTGCCCCCATCAGACCTCAGATCAGCAGAATGTTCCCCCCCATCAGACATCAGATGAGCAGAATGTACCCCCATCAGACCTCAGATCAGCAGAATGTACCCCCATCAGACCTCAGATCGGCTTAACATGCCCCCATCAGACTCCATAATGGAAGCGCTCACTTGTATTCGCCTGATTGTACTAAGGCCATCCCTGCTGTTCTCCCCCAGAGGTATTGGGCCCAGAGCATTGCCTCCCCTGCCCCCCCCTCCCCCAGTAGCTACGCCTTTGGGCCTGATGTATGAAAACTGTCTAGGTCTAAGACTTTCTTTGTTGCCCATAGCAACCAATCAGAGATCCCCTTTCATTTCTCCAGAGCACTATATGAAATGAAAGGGGAGCGCTGATTGGTTGCTATGGGCAACAAAGAAACTTCTATACCTAGATAATTTTCATACATAAGGGCCCTAGGTGTTTTACATCAGCAGCAGATAGAAGCCATGAGAGCAGCTAACCTCTCCAAACATGAGCTCAGAGGAAACATAAAGCATACAGAGAGAACATGCACTGGACATAAAGGGCAGCACAGTCATCTCAACTAAAAGCCTAAATCCTTAGATCAGGAATAGAACAGACATTTATAGGACATTTCATCATTTTCACAAATTCTTATAAAAATATATTCAGCACTGAACTAAATGTACTAATTCATTATATATTTTAGGAGTCGGTCCATTTTATACCGACTCCGACTCCACCAAAATGGTGACCGACTCCGACTCCACAACTCCTACTCCGACTCCACAGCCCTGCATGGAACCCCACAGAAGCACTACAGAGTGCCTCCACACTACAAAAAAAGTAGTGCATGCACTACTGTTTTGCCCTGCGGGCTACTAGTGTATCGCGGACCCCATTCAAGTGAATGGGTCCTGCGTCCACATATGACGGCCCTATGGTCGGTGGCCGTATATTGCAGACCACAATTTGCAGTCCGCAGCATGGGCCCGGCCGGCACACGTTCCCGTACGGTGAATGGCGTAAAAAAACAAAACAAATGGAACAATGCCAGAATTGCTGCTTTTCACTTGTTCATCACCAAATGAACAGAATATAAAGTGATCAAAAACTGTTATATATAAAAATGATACCAATGAAAAGTATTATACATATAAAAATGAAATGAAAACTACAAGGCGGCCTGCAAAAATCAAGCCCTACACAGTTCTTTAAATCGAAAAATAAAAATGTTATGGACCTTAGAATGTGACGATGCAAAAACATTTTCTTCTTTTAAAACAAATTGTGCAAAAGTCGTAAAATGTAAAAAAAAAGCCCTCTATGTATTTGGTATCGTTGTAATCCTACTGAGCCAGCGAATAAAGCTAACATGATATTTACACCACAAAATAAATGCCGCAAAATATATAACGTAAAAATTCAGTGGCAGTATTGCTGTTTTTGCCCATCTCCCCCCCCCCCAGAAAGAGTTAATAAAGTTAATCTGTAAGTGCCAAAATAGTTTTTAAGTGCAATTAAAAACCACAACTTTGCCCGCAAAAAAAAACAAGCCCCCATACGGTTACATCGACGTAAAAATTGTTTAAAATTTTTAGCTCTTGGAAAGCAAAGATTGATAAAAATTTAAAAAAAAACAAATATTTTTTTCATTAAGGTCCAAACCAGGCTGGTCACTAAGGGGTTATTGGAGGAGAGATGATGAATGGTATAGTGTAGACAGCAGTGCAGTACAGAGATGTAGAGAGGTGTGATAAAATCAGAGTAGAGGAGACGACATAGTAGAAGGCAGCCCGGCACATGCTTTCTGTCACCTGCATTACCTGGAGCAGCAGCATCCTGTCTGTGGAGATGAGAGCAGCCACACATGATGAGGTACGGCAGCAGGGAGTGTTATAAAGGGGTGGACACAGGGGCAGGTCTGATAATAGAGAGGACACACATCACACTACACACTTGCCTCCGTCCTCTGACTACAGAACGTTTCCATTTAAATCACCGCATTCTCCTATTGTTATTATAGGGCAGTTGCCTAGGGGCCTCCACTATCCGGGGGCCACCACCCAGTTCCCTCCTGCTCTTACCCTCAGCAACACATGAACCTAAAACAATATAAAAGTTTTATGCCGCTTTTACTAACATTTATGAGCATGTGACGGAGCTTGTATGTTCTCCTTGTATAAAATACGGTGAGTGAATGAGGATAAGGAGCTGCCAGGTACCGCTTATCTTATTATCATAGGACACTTATATTGGGGAAGGACACACATTTCTTTGCTCAGCGGCTTCCCCCAATGTTGATCTGGCCTGGCTATGGACACAAAGGGAGCACTTAAAGGGGTTGTCTAGAATTTTTTTAAATCCCCCCCCCCATTGAGTGGTACCTGTGAAGAAATCCATACTTCCCTGCTCCTCGCTCCATGGTTGTCCTCACTGTACTACTGAACCTGATCTGTAATCTTTTTGCTGCTTGGGAATGTCACGGCAAAGACCAGTCATTGGCTGCAGCAGCGCACATGGCTCCCTCTCTGCTGAAGGTGACAAACGGGAAGTGCAGTGAAGACAGCGCCGGAGCCGAACGAAGCAGCAGGGAGCATATAAGTATGGATCTCTTTACAGGTATCTTTTTTTTTTTTGCGGACCCATTGTAACAATGCCTATTCTGGTCTGCAAAATGGACAAGAATAGGACATGTTCTATCTTTTTTGTGGGACCATGGAACGGACAGACGAATGCGCTGTCTGCATTTTATGCGGACCCATTGAAATGAATGGATCTGTATGCTATGTAGGCAGACGGCTACAGTGCTGCTCTATTGCACCCATGGCATCCCATACACAAGAACAAGGGCCCCTGCCCCTCCAGTTTCAACAGCGTGGCGGTCACATAAGCGTGCTGTTGCTCCATTCAGCTTAATGGGACTGCTAGAGATAGCTGAGCGCTTGTACGCTGGGGCACATTTATCAAGCTCTCCTGTTTTTAGGCGTAAAATTAGACTCGCACAGCAGACTTGGAGTATTGCTATTAGTCTGACCTCTGGTGGTTCTTTTTCAGTATGACAGGTTCATATTTAACTAGACTGGTCTAATTAGTATGCGCATGAAAATGTAGCGCAAGTGAGCTGAAAGCAGGCGCACGTCTCCGCGAAAAGGGTGACTTTTTTAGGCAAAATCTGGGGCAAATCGCCACCCAAAACAGATGCGGAAAAGTACGTCAGCCATGAGGTGGCTTAGAAGTTAGACAGAATCAGGCTCAAAAGAAGGCGCACCTACATAAATAGGTCGCAAAAGTTAGAAAACTTCTGAATTATGCCCCTTTCACACGAGCGGGAGACTCGCATGTCTCCCGCAACGCATCTACAGGGCTGGACTCGGCACTGACTGGGATCGCATATAATACTATGCGATCCCTGTCAGTGCCGAGTCCAGCCCTGTAGATGCGTTGCGGGAGACATGCGAGTCTCCCGCTCGTGTGAAAGGGGCATTAGGCTAAAAAAAAAATCAAAATATGAGATGCAAATGCCTCCAAAACAGGCATATCTTCAGTAGTAAATGAGACTTAAAAATTAAGACAGTCTAAAACAGGTGCAGACACTATAGGAAACGTGCCCCACTGCGGTATATTCCTTTCCAGTTCCTCACCTCGTGTGTTCCTTGTAGTTTCAGCCTTGTATAAGCAACGTCCACAATCTTCTTTTCTAATCTGGTTTCCTGGTTCCTTATCAGCAGGAAGATCAGGTCCAGCTGGTGATTAGAGACAAGTTCCTTCCCCTCCTTCAGAAACATTATATACATTACAGGGCAAATTCTTCTGAGGGTGGTTCAATCCCGCCACATGCTTAGCTTTTCCAGGATTTTCATGAAAAGAGTTTCCTGAGACATTATAACTAATGACCTGTCCTCAGGATAGGTCATCAGTATCTGATCGTCGGGAGTCTCACACCCAGAACCTCTGCCGCCGGTCAGATACTGATGACCTATCTAGAGGTGCCTTCTCAAAACAACTGATTGGCAGGGGTCCTGATGATACTGATGACCTATCTAGAGGTGCTTTCTTAAAACAGCTGATTGGCAGAGGTCCTGGGTGTTGGACCCCCACCGATCAGATCAGTGGCGTACATAGAGAAGTAAGGGCCCCATAGCAAGGATCAAACCAGACCCCCCCACACAGGACAGAAGGGTTTCTGCCTAAACCTTTTTCAAAGACCCTTAGGTCATTTTGTCCACTGCCTCATTTGCTAAAAGTTCTTCCTTTAGAGGATAGAGTCCAAGTGACCAAGTTTTCACCCCCAGTAGAAGAGGAGATGATCCCAACTAAGACTGGGCCCTCTCTTGCCCTGAGCCCCATAGCGGTCGCATGCTCTGCCGCTATGTTAGTTACGCACCTGGATCAGATACTGATGACTTATCTAGAAGTGCCTTCTCAAAACAGCTGATTGGCAGGGGTATTGGATGTCGGACCCCCACCGATCATATACTGATGAACTATCCTGACAGAACAGAAGACCAGAAAACAAAGTGGTGTTGTGAACCCGGCCTAACTTTTCATTATGTGCCTTGGGAAACAGGTGTCATTAACGTTACCACCTTTCTCAACAAAAAATACCGGCCAAGTTAAGCCACACCCCAAAGGGGGTTCGGTTGTGGTGGTGTGGCTTAACACAGGTGTACCCCTCAGTAATAGTAATGCCACCATTAGTGCCCCCCAGAATTAAATATTCCCCCCTTAGCACCCCCCAGTAATATTAATGCTCTCATTAGTGCCCCCAGTAATAGTAATGCTCCATTAGTGCCCACCAGTAATAGTAATATACCGATTAGTGCCCACAAGAATAAATAGTGCCCCTTCTCTATTGTGCATAAAAAAAAGAACTCCCCTTTTTATTTTTCCTTAACACAAGTGGGGGAGGGAGGTAAAGTCTGTAATAGTGAGTACTCCACAATGGAAGCACTCATTAGTAACAGTCCATATAGAAATACCAGCAATTATTGTTGCCAATAGAAAAAAATTACTGGCACCAGCAGGGGCACTGAATTACCGGCCGGGTGGCAACCCTATGTGTCATATGCATATTTGCCAGTTGGTCCGAATTTACAGGGACTGTCCTGGCAAATTCAGGCTGTTCTGGGCCAAAAATAGGCGGGGCTAACAATAACCCTGCCCATAAGTGGCTGTTTCCAGGCTGAGTTGGGGTCTTCCCATGGGTGGGGTTTTGGATGCCCTAGTAACGCAAAAGAATAAAACCAGGAATACAAAGGGAGGGGGGTGTAGTGATTAGACTGTCAGTATTTTGCATAGTATGTATAAAGAGTCGCACGGTAGGTGATGAATTAGGCGAGGCGTCTTGTTGGTTGGCTCACGAGGAAAAGATGTGGCCAAAAGTAGCATACTAAATTAGTTTCAAATAGTATTTATTGGGTTGATCGCAAGAAACAAGTAGAAATGCATACGAAAAGTATACGAATACAGACTAGATATGTAAAACATTTTACAATTTTCAATGTAACGATGAACATATTAAGAAAATAATGTCAAACAATAAATTGAACAATCTTTGCATAGTGTGGACTCATTTCTGAATACGAACTGTTTCAAACAATCCGGATTTAGTAAAGAAGGCGTAGCCTTCTGGACCCCCCCGGTCAGGAAGGGGGAGGGGAATGGAGGGGATAAGGGCATGTAAAGGGCTTCCTAGTGCCTAAGGCTTCCCTTCAGAGGGATAGAAAATATTGCAAATTAGGGGATTGAGAACAGTTTAACCAGGGGTTCCATATCTGATAATAACGTTCCTTCATATCTGTTAATGTAGCATTGAATTTTTCGTATAAGGCTATTTGATTCACTCTATGAATGACTGCCGAAATCGAAAGCGATGGAGTTCGCCACCTAGACGCCACATGAATCCTGGCAGACATCAATATGTATTAAAGTAGTTTATGGGTGGTATTATTGAATGCAGGTGGTTTAAGGCCTAGAAGATATACTGGTGCTGATAAGGGGAGATCCTTACCAAATACCTCAAATAGCCCTCTCTTCATGTTGGTCCAAAACCGACATATCACAGGACAGGTCCACCATATATGAAGAGTGGTTCCTGAATCCTGACAACCTCTGAAACATAAGGGAGAGACATTGGGGTATATGAGGTGTAGCCTGGAGGGTACTAAGTAAACCCTATGTAGAATCTTTAGGGATGTTTCCATAAGGGTAACCTGCCAGCTTCCTTTACTGATTGTCGTACAACAATCGGACCATTGTTCTGGGGTGAGGGTCTCCCCTAAATCCACCTCCCAGCCATGCATGAAAGCCAATTTAGTGTCAGAAGGTGGTGAATTCAGGGTGGCATAAATATAGGAAAGGATACCTTTCTCCAGGGCTCTATATTTGCAAAGCCGTTCAAACGCAGTGAATTCTATCACGCTATGTGTCGGTATTAGAGAGGTTAAAAAGTGAAAGACCTGAGAAACCCTGAAGTATTCAGAAGACGGAGGCGCAAAGGTAGAGATAAAGTATGCTCTGGACATAAGCTTAGTGCGCAGTATAAAGTCACCCAAATAACGAAGTCTAGTATGCTTCCACCAGACAAAAGCAGTCAATGGTAAGCCTGGGGGAAATAGGGGGTTGCCAAAGAGAGGAAGCATAGGGGAGACGTGGCTTTGTAATTTGTATTTAAACCGGACTTTCCTCCAAAGTTGTAACATAAGGTAGGGGATTTTAGCAGCCGGATTAATCGATCTCAGAGGGATATTGGGTGACCATATCAATGCTAAAGGGGATATAGGTTGTAATAAATAGGACTCCAGAGTAACCCATTGCGGCGGGGTAGAAAAGGCATGAAAAGCCACTAATTGCGTCAGTCGAGCCGCCAAATAATACTTATAGAGATGAGGGACTGAAAGTCCACCCACCCTTTTGTGCCAAAAGTAGCATATTAAATTATAAGTCGCACAGCCCAACACATAAGAGATGTACAGAACTATGCCACCGTTGGAGTGAAGTGAAAATAAGACTCATTTTTTGACATGGCAACATGGCAACCAATTAGAGCTCACCTTTTATTTCCTAAAGTTTTCTGAAAAAATGAAAGCTGAGCTCTGCTTGGTTGCTATGGGCAAATAAGAGAGTTTTCCTGTTAGACAGTTTTGATAAATAAGGGCCCAATTAGTCTGTCCAACCCAGGAAAAATGGGACACCTTCTGTATAGGGTGGCCACCGGCTTCATCTCAAAAAGGAGGACATTTTCGGCCACACCCCCAACATGTTAAACCACACCACAATCTGCTAAACCACGCCCCCAATCTGCTAAACCACGCCCCCCCCCAATCGGCTCGTGCACCGTCACCCATCACACCTCCCCTGGCTATTACCACACATACAGAGGTCGGATGGGGATCTGGCACCCCCACCCCCACCACGTGAAAATTTAAGCCAGCAAGTTTAACTATAAAAATACCGCTCTAGTATGGTTAGAATAAAGAGGATTGTTCAGTAATTAAAAATAAAATATGGCAGATGGAAAAGAAATCCACAATTCTCAGCTGTTCCCTCCCTGCCATTGAATGCTTTGGTTATATGGCTGCAGTGGTGACGCCTGTGACACGCTGGACTTTCTGGCATCATTGCTGCTGCCACGTAAACAAAGACTGACAGGCATGTAATGGGCAAGTGTCTACATCTGTCATAGTGCTGGTGATGTGCACACTGATATGCAGGTGTATGGCATGTGACCACTGCAGCCAGTTCTCAGCATTAGAGCACTGATTGACTGCAGCAGTAACATACCATATACCGGCAGGTGACACATATCTGGATGGACATTACATTCACCAGCACCAAACATACAAGATGATACAGCACCACTTACCTCTTACATCCTGTGACGTCTTCCTGATGTAGATCTTCTCTTTTCTCATCTTCTCTATTTGGCCCACACCGCCATGACACTTCTTTCAGCTCCATCTTCTCTCTGCCACAAAGACATCATAGATTAACCAATTTTACTGTTATCCTGCTGCTACCTAAAATACTGCGCTCACTGTGCTCCCCAATGTCCCCAAATACTATACTGTAGATATAACAGTGCCATATAGGTAGGACCCCATATAGTCACCGTGCTCCCACTAATAATTCTCTCCTAGAGTGTCCCATTAGTAATAATGCCCCAATAGTGATAATGCTCCACCAGTATCCCTTTTTAGCAGTAGTGCCCTCCATATTGTACTAATAATAGTAACACCCCCAATAGTACCCCTGGTAGTAGTAGTAATAATTCCCCATAATAGAAACCATTTTCCCATAGTGCCTCCAGTAGTGCTCCCAGAAATAATAAGGACCCGCTGTAATGGTCCTCAAATCATCCCACTGTGCCCCCATCAGACCTCCGATCAGCCCACTGTGCCCCCATCAGACCTCAGATCAGCCCACAGGGCCTCCTTCAGACCTCAGATCAGCCCACAGTGCCCCCTTCAGACCTCAGATCAGCCCACAGTGCCCCCATCAGACCTCACATCAGCCCACTGTGCCCCCTTCAGACCTCAGATAAGCCCGCTGTGCCCCCATCAGACCTCACATCAGCCCACTGTGCCCCCTTCAGACCTCAAATCAGCCCACAGTGCCAGCATCAGACCTCAGATCAGCCCACAGCAGGGGCGCACCTACAGGGGGGGTCCAGCGGG
>ONZH01024727.1:0-13182 GCA_900303285.1 Rhinella marina
AAGTGGGGCAGGACAAAGAAGTGCATATCTCCCAACTTTTGAAAAACACAAGAAGGACAATATGTGTGGTGTGTGCGTAGTATGCTGCAACAATTTTTTTCATACTAGGTAGGTCAAGGTCACGCCTCTAACTCCACCCAAAACATAAGTTTACACACCCAGTCCCCTCAATGCCCCCACATAGTAATTATTCCTTCTTTGTGCCAGTACACAGTAGTAATGCCCACACTATGCCCCTACACAGTAGTTCTGCCCACACAGTAATGTCCACATTGTGTGCCCTTCACAGTAGTCATGTCCACATTGTGTGCCCTTCACAGTAGTTAAGCCCACATTGTGCCCCCTTCTTAGTAGTAAAGCCCACATTGTGCCCCCCTCACAGTAGTAATTCCCACACTGTGCCCACTTCACAGTAGCTATGCCCACGTGCCCCTTTCACATCAGTTATACCCACATGTACTCCCTTCACAGTAGTTTTGCCCAAATATGCCCTCTTCATAGTAGCTATAGCCAGATATGTTCCCCCTCACAGTAGTTATGTTCAGCCCACATTGTGTGCCCGTCACAATATTTATGCCTCTCAAAGTAGATGTGCACACACTGTGACCTTCACAGTAGTAATGCCCACAATATGCCCACTTCACAGTAGTGATGCCCACATTGTGTCCCCATTCACAGTAGTTATGCCCACACTGTGTCACCTTCACAGCAGGTATGTCCACACTGTGCCCCCTTTACTTTGCCCAGATGTTCCCCTTTCACAGTAGCTATGACCAGATGTGCCCCCTTCAGAGTTGCCATGCCCAGATGTGCCCCCTTCACAGTTGCTATGCCCAGATATGTGTGCCCTCACAGTAGTTATGGCCAGATATGTGCCCCCTCACAGTAGTTATGGCCAGATATGTGCCCCCTCACAGTAGTTATGGCCAGATATGTGCCCCCTCACAGTAGTTATGTCCAGATATGTGCCCCCTCACAGTAGTTATGGCCAGATATGTGACCCCTCACAGTAGTTATGTCCAGATATGTGCCCCTCGCATTAGTTATGCCAGTTATGTGTCCCGTTCAGAGGAAGTAAAGAAAAAACCTGCTGCTGTTGGGGATAGCTGGAAGCTGAACGATGAAGTAGGGAGCGGACAGCTCCTTGCATCACCATTACAATCAACTGTCTCTGCGTCCTATAGAAACAGAGACAGCTGACAGTGGAACATATCTCAGCCGTTCTGAGACAGCCACTAAAATCCAGGACTGTTACACTGGGTCTGGGACAGTTGGGAGGTATGGAAGTCAGTGGGGCCTGCAATATAGTGTAGCACAAAATATCAGCAAAACCAAATACCACCGCAGCATAAAATATTTCCCTATGACCATCATCACGGCCTGGCCTCTCGGCTGTACAAATACCTTAGAATAACTGCAAGTCCACCCTGGACACAGTCAGGAATGGCTGTGCGTTCCATTTTTTTTCACACCTCTTGGACCACATCAGGCTATCACAGCGCTGAGGTGCATAGCAGCAAAGGAAGTGTGCGCTACATCCATGGGTTGAAGAACCTAAAAAGGAATCAATTATTCTTTTCAGCAAGTTGTTAAGTGAGGACAAAGTTCAGTGAAGCAGAAAGCCCATCTGATCTTCAGTCTGAGGGCAGATTGGCAATACTACAGGTTTTTGTGGTCCATATAGACACATGGCTGGTATCCGTCTTTTGTGGCAGGGGCGGACTTACCGCCTGTGCAGCTAGTTCAGCTGCACAGGGGCCCAGAGTGAGAGGGAGCCTATTCTTAAATACTAGTGAGCGCTTCCATTATGGAAGTGCTCTCTAGTCTGCAGGAGGCGGGGGAGTGAAGCACTGTGAGCGCTATACTCACCCCTCCTGCCTGGTCTCCTCTGGGCCATCCTGCACTGCCCTGATGGCATACAGTGCCCATTATGACCTGACGCTGCATGCAGTGATGTGACAGTGCAGCGCAGGCTGGGGGAGAGGACACCTGACATGGAGAGCAGTGACGGAGCAGGAGAGGTAAGTTTATTTATTTATTTATTCTGAGTCTGATCTGAGGTCTGGAGGGAAGGGGTTAAGTTGAGAATTTGGCATGGGGTGCCATTTCAGTTTTTGCAGAAAGGCTAGGTGCACCCCTGCACTGAGGGAAGGGAGTGGGCAGGCACATTCTTTGCACAGGGGCCCTCTGCTGTCTGCGTCCGCCCCTGTTTTGCGGATCTGTGATTTGCGGACAGCAAAAACACCATCATCTGTATGAGCCTTTAATCTGATCTTAAGCTCTGGAGCTAGAGGTGCAAAAGTCAGAAGCAAAAACAAATATCATCAACAATATCACTATAGATTTTTATTAAGGATCTGCCCCTTCCTCCAGCTGTATCGTGATCTGGTTGGTGGCTGATTGATTCTAAAAGATGGCCCCTGCCAGTTCTTCCTTCTGCCAGTCAACTAACTAAACTCTTTTTGGAAGCCCTTTGTCATCTCTGTGGTTTGCACATTGGGGGTTATTTTATCATTTGTGGTTGTTTTTGTGTCAGTTTTAAGTCTGGTTTTGCTTTGTGTGTCTCCACCAAATTTATGAATAATATATATGGCGTGAATGTACTTTTACAGCTAAAGGTGTAAAACAGACACGGGAGTTGCTAGGCGCAGTTGCAACTTTTTTGTGACTTTTGCAAAAGTAGCACATGGTAAATGAGCCATAATCCCACTTTAAGCTCTTAAACATAGACCACTGTGAAAAGTGGTGAAGAACATAAAATGTCGCAAATTTAACTAAATGTTGCAGAAAATGTCACAGTTGCCCTGACTTACAGTATGACTTTTTTGGACTGAAAAACTGACATATCTGATTTGATAAATGTCCCCCATTGTGTCTAACCAGTGAGTGCAGTTCATTTCCAAGTCTTGTTGAGCCATTTGTAAGAATCTAGATGTTGAACTGGATTTCCCCTCAGCCTGTCACCCGCAGACCAGTGGGAAGATGAAATGTATCTTGGTCAATTACCTGTTTTCATACAATAATCATACCTGTGAGTCCTCTGGTAAAACTCCTTTTTTTCATTGGTTGAAGCTGTTAATTAAGAATTTGCCAGTACCTGTTTCCTTTGGAGTTCAGGCTTCTGAATGCACCGTCAGCAGTTTTTTCAGATCTGCCAAGAGACAAAGAGATCCCTGCTACAGACCTTGGCTCGGATGAAGAAGGTTGCTGATCAAATGCAGGGTTCCTCCTCAATTTTCTCCCAGGAAAACGTTCTTGCTTTCTTTAAAACATATTAGGCTTAAGGTACCATTATACAATTTGGAACCTCAATTCAAGTTAAGGCTTTCTGCCTCCTTACATGTTCCTAACTCCTTCATGTATCTGTCCTCAAGACAGGAAGTTTACTTGCTTGCTACATCCTGAGAAGGTGTACTATTTCTACTTGTCTTCCCTTCTACTGACCAGTGCCTGAATCCTAGATTTTGACCCTCTGCTGCCTGACCTGGCCTAGTTGTTAAACTTATGCATGCGTAAAATAGTTGAACTGTGTCTGGTCCAAAAGGAGAAAATTACCCCGATTCTGAATCTGTTAAACCAATAGGAAATTACTAATTTCTCTACTTTTAGATCACCTCTGTTGTACCAGGAATGGGACAAAATGGTGCTAGAGCTGCCTAGAGCAGGGAGACCACAATAAAATATTAGTATGATGAGGCGGATGTGGAGCAGTTGTGTCTACTGGACGGATTTGGCTTGCAGCTGCTCCTAAGGGTATGGCCACATCATCAGGTTTCTGCATGCAGTTTTGGAAGCCAAAATCAGGAGTGGTTTATAAAGGATAGAAAGTATAAAGGACAAATAAAAATCCTATTTTTGAATTGACTCCTGATTTTGGCTTCCAAAACTACATACAAAAACATGACAATGTGGCCGTACCCAAAGGGTGTTATCTAAGTGGCCTCCATGGTCTTCAACCTTTTAACCCCTCTACAGGGATTTAGACTCTGCTGCAGAGGGGAACCAGCAGGCCGCTACCACCTGGAGTACTCTCTGTTCAGTAAACTGCTGACCCATTGGGAGCAAAAGACACTGTTGTGGAGCACCAAGGCACCAGGCAAAACTGTAGTCAAGGCTAGGCCAATGTCAGGGCAGGCAGACTTCAATTAGACTGCAATTCAATTAATAGGCCGAGGATCAGGGCAGACAGCACAGACTTAGAGGAAAGAGAGGTCAGGCAGCGAAGAGTCAAATCTGGAGATCAGGCAGAAGTTGGTCATGGGCAGACAATGTGACACAGCACACTTTTGTACAACACTTAAACTTATTGCTGAAGCACTTTTTCCAAAGGGAAAGGTGCCTTAAATATTCCAGAGTGGTTAACCATTGGCTGGAGAAGATTAGGGTGCATGCTTGCTGGTCCTTTAAGAACAGGAGGGAGAGCCTGCACCTTAGGGGCACAGCAGGAAGCAGGCCTCAGCCTGCATGGAAGTCCCTGGGGCAGCGCTACTCCAGCGGCCGGGCCCACCAGGTAGGAGATCAGGAGCAATGGAGCAGGTGACCATGATGATGGCCATTCCCACAAAGAGGAATGGAACGCCGGTAGGCATGGATTGTTGACATAACAGCAGATATATGTTATTATGAGCGAACAATCCAAAATGTAGTGTTATTAAGCTAGTTCTGTTAGTTACTCAGCAAGCTCAGTATCTGATCGGTGGGGCTCCAACACCCAGGACCCCTGTTGATCAGCCGTTTGTGAAGGCACCAGCGCACCTGTGAGTGCGGCAGCCTTCTCACAGCTTACCAAACACAGCGCCGTATATTGTATAGTGGCTGTGCTTGGTATCGCAGCTCAGCCCCATTCACTTCTATGGGGATGAGCTGCATCTAGGACACATGATCGATGAACTTGTCGTCACTGGCCTTGGAAAAGCTGAGAGACGTCTGCTGCGCTATTGCGAGAGCCACTACCTTCTCAAACAGCAAATCTGCGGGGGTTCTGGGTGTGGGACCCCCATCGATCAGATATTGATGACCTGTACATAGGATAGGTCTTCAGTATTGAAATCTCAGAAAAAAAACTTTAACCCCTTAACGCCGAATGACGGCTTATCCCGTCATGGGCAGGAGCCGCTTGCCGCCCCATGATGGGATAAGCCGTCATGGCATTAAACTGTCACCATGTCTGATGAGATGGTGACAGCGATGAGACCCCGGCTGTTACTTACAGTCAGGGGTCTCAGCTAACCAGCCTGGAACCAATGGGGGCAGTCCCCGGCCAGCGATCGCTGTGATTGGCTAGTCTGGTCAGACTAGCCAATCACAGGATACGCTTGCGCTGGTTGAAAGGATCTGATCCCCGCAGTCCGAGACTGCGGGGATCAGATCCTCATAAAATGTTTGAAGACACCCCCCGTCTCCCCCACACCTTTTTCCGGCAATTTAATTTTTAATACATCCCCCCCCTCCTCGATGTCAGGATGGCCGAGCGGTGAAGCAGAGTGTCAGCGTACAGCTGACACTCTGCTTCAAACGGCCGACATCGCTGCTGGCAGCGATGTCGGCCGTTTAACCCCTTCCATGCCGCGGTCCGTAAGGACCACAGTATGGAAAGGGTTAACAGGGCTCCCTCCCTCTCCCATCGGGCGCTGCGGTGCTCTGGCAGCGCACCGATGGTGTGGGGAGGAGAGAGGGAGGGAGCTCCCTCCCATCGGACGCTGCTCTGCTGTGGCAGCGTCCCGATGGTTGCCATGGCAACCGGGACGCTCCCAATGGTTGCCACGGCAACCAGATGCTCCGATGGTTGCCATGGCAACCGGACGCTCCCAATGGTTACCATGGCAACTGGACGCTTTTGTCCGGCTTGCCATGGTAAAGCTTACTATGAATGAAAATACACTGCAGTACACTATACAGTGTACTACAGTGTATTGTAAAGCACCAGACCCACTGGATCTTCAAGAACCAAGTGGGTCTGAGTCAAAAAGTGTTAAAAAAAAGTGTAAAAAAAAAAAATAAGTAAAAAAAAATAAATCCCATTTTTCCCCATATAAGCACGTTAATTGATTAAAAATGAAGACAATAAAATACCTTAACATATTAGATATCGCCGCGTCCGTAAAAACCCGCTCTATAAAAATATTACATGACCCAACCCCTCAGGTGAACACCGTAAAAAAAATAAAATAAAAACAAGGTAAAAAAAGCCATTTTTGTCACTTTACATCACAAAAAGTGTAATACAAAGTGATCAAAAAGGCGTATGCCCCTCAAACTAGCACCAATCTAACTGTCACCTCTTCCCGCAAAAAATGAGCCCCTACCTGAGACAATTGCCCAAAAAATAAAAAAACTACAGCTCTCAGACAATGGAGACACTAAAACATGATTTTTTTGTTTCAAAAATGATATTATTGTGTAAAACTTAAATAAATAAAAAAAACTATACATGTTAGGTATTGCCGCGTCCTTAAAAACCCGCTCTATAAAAATATTACATGACCCAACCCCTCAGGTGAACACCGTAAAAAAACTAAAATAAAAACAGGGTAAAAAAAGCCATTTTTGTTACTTTACATCACAAAAAGTGTAATACCAAGCGATCAAAAAGGCATATACCCCTCAAAATAGTACCAATCTAACCGTCACCTCTTCCTGCAAAAAATGAGCCCCTACCTGAGACAATTGCCCAAAAAATAAAAAAGCTACAGCTCTCAGACAACAGAGACACTAAAACACGATTTTGTTGTTTCAAAAATGATATTATTGTGTAAAACTTAAATAAATTAAAAAAAACTATACATGTTAGGTATCGCCACGTCCGTAACAACCTGCTCTACAAAAATATTATATTAGTTAACCCCTCAGGTGAACACAGTAAAAATAAAAATAAAAACTGAGCCAGAACAGCCATTTTTGTTTACCTTGCCTAACAAAAAGTGTAATATAAAGTGATCAAAAATCATATGTACCCCAAAATAGTATCAATAACACTGTCACCTTATCCCTTAGTTTCCAAAATATGGGCACTTTTTGGTTGTTTCTACTGTAGGGGTGCATCGGGGGGGGGGGGCTTCAAATGGGACATGGTGTCTAAAAACCAGTCCAGCAAAATTCGCCCTCCAAAAACCATCTGGCGCACCTTTCCTTCTGCGCTTGGCCATGCACCCATACAGTAGTTTACAATCACATGTGGGGTGTTTCTGTAAATCGCAGAATCAGGGTAATAGTTTTTGAGGTTTTTTTTGCTATTAACCCTTGATGTGTTACAGGAAAAATGGATTCAAATGGAAAATCTGCAAAAAAAAAGTGAAATTTTGAAATGTCATCTCCATTTTCTTTTAAATCTTGTGGAATACATAATGGGTTAACAAAGTTTGTAAAATTAGTTTTGAAAACCTTGAGGGGTGTAGTTTCTAAAATGGGGTAATTTATGGTGGTTTCTATTATGTTAGCCCCACAAAGTGACTTCAGAACTGAACTGGTGCTTAAAAAAATGGCTTTGGAAAATTTCTTACAAATTTTAAGAATTGCTTCTAAAATTCCAAGCCTTCTAACATCCCCCAAAAATAAAATTACATCTACAAAATGATGGCAACATAAAGTAGACATATGGGAAATGTAAAGTAATAACAATTTTGTGAGGAATCACTATCTGCCTTAATAGCAGAGAAATTCAAAGTTTGAAAATTACACATTTTTCCAAATTTTCTGTAAATTTAGGATTTTTTTTATAAATAAAGGTGATTTATATTGACTCAAATTTACCACTGTCGTGGAGTACAATATGTCACGAAAAAACAATCTTGGAATCAGTCGAATCGGTGAAAGAATCCCAAAGTTATAAATTAATAAAGTGACACATGGCAGATTTAAAAAATGTGGCTTTGGCATTAAGTGTAAAAGTAGCTTCGGCCTTAAGGGGTTAAAGATCCACATTGCCATAATAAAAATGTGTCTTCTTTCTGAAAACATTTGAATGGCAGCAACTAGCAACCCTGTATTACTATAGTGCATTACTCAACGCCTAGACCAGTGAATTTATAGTGGTAATAAATAAAAGAATGCATTCACATGACCGCATGTATTTTGTGACCTGCAAAACGCGGATCTGCCAAAAATATGGATGATGTCAATGTTACATCCGTTTTCTTTGTGGACCCATTTTAACTGCTTATTCTAGTCTGCAAAATGGACAAAAATAGGACATGTTCTATCTTTTCTGTGGGACTGTGGAACAGGCATACAGAAGTTTTGCAGCCCCAGTGAAATAAATGGGTCTGCATCCAATCTTCAAAAAATGTGGATCGGAAGCGGCCCAAAAATACAGTCATGTGAATGGGGCCTAAAGTAGAAGAGCGTACTATATACAATTAAGTAAACCTTTCACTACAAAATCCAAAATTTGTATTCTGAAATTGCTGCCAGAGTACCACATTCTTGGTTGTTTACCTTTGTACTTAAGTGCACTACAATGTTTGCATTGTTTCTCCATTCAGCCAATCAGAAGCAACCAAGCTTGATCATACTGAGATTTTGAATTGTAATGGAAAGCAGCATTAATGATATCAGCCCAGGTAGTAGCCTGTCGATGAGCATATGTAGCCCTGGAGCAGGGGTACTTTGAAGTCTGGACATTTGTCTGTTTCCACTATGCAAAGTCATCAACTTCTCGCTTTATTTCACTTTAAAGAGTTAACTTGCATTGACTTTTACTGTTAATACTGTGTAACTACATTTTATATGTATGTTGTGATATATATCCTGTTCATTTGCACTGTGTTTGCACAGTACTGTGGAAAGGGTTAATGAACACAGTGACTTTTGGGACTTTCTAGCTAATAAGGAGAAGCTAGTAATTTTCCACAGCTACCATAAGGTTTAAAGAAGAGCACGTTTTGGAGGGAAAAAGCCAGACTTGTTTACCACCAAAACCAGACAGACTGACCTTTTGAATGTCTAGTTTAGCTCTATTATTGTAAAACAACATGAATTTAAAAGTTTTGAGAATGAATAAGCTAACACAACTAAGCGAATTAATATATTTACTAAGTGATTAAATATACGGTAACAGAAACAAATCACATGCAGAACAATAAAAAGTAAATAATCATCACCAGCCTAAATGTGGTGTAGGGATCTAGTCAGCCATGGCTGTCTACCAGGTTATAACACATGACCGACACCCCAGGGTATACAAGAGATAGGGCAAATCAATACTTACATCACACCTAGGATGAAGTGCCTGGTCGAATCCCAACTAATTGTTAGTGCAGACCACACAAATTCTCATCAGACCCTCCTCTAATGTGCATCACACATGTCTCTAAGATCAGTGAGGAATGTGTTCTTATCAGCACAATGGGGGATGGGTACTATCTCTAAAGGAAAACTTGTAAACTAATACACAGTATTAAACAGAATTAAATAGGATAGAACCAATCAGTACTTAAAAATACCCTTGCAATACATTTATTATGTCTGAAAACCTGTTTGTGTCTGGAAAAACTGCTGCATCGTTGCCATTGTGTATCATTGAAGCTCTAATGCAAGTTCATGAGAGACAGGAGTTGTAACATTGTATTTGTTTGGTTTGAGCTTCTCCACTCTGCCCCTCTCACTAGAAAGTTTTAGTTTAGCCAGAAACTGTATTTAAGGAGAGGAATCAGAGCCCCTGGTGTTCTGCAGTTAGGTAACTGTGCTTAGAAGAGGAGACTCTTCCAGATTATTGAGTGACCAGAAGAAGATCCTGAGATCGGGATACTCTGCCACAGACCCTGGATCACCAGGGTTACCAGCCTTCTGAGAGAGAGGGACAGCTAGCTGAGGCCTTTCCTCAGCATCAACCCCTTCTTCTGGCAAGGAGGAAGTCACAGTTGTACTGACAAATATACCGTCACACAGGTCAGATAGTACACTAGAGGACAGAAAATAAATATAATCACCGAAAAAAAGCCTCTAAAACTTAACTTTTAATGATACAGTCTAAAAAAGACATCATACAACAATGTATGTCATACAGTCAATTGGTCTATAAATAGAGGAAGTGCAAACCAATCACCCAAGTGTCAAAACATAGTAGACATTTGTGTCCTATATATATGTATGCCCTGATTGCAGGTGCAGGTATAGGTAGGGTGGAGGGGCAGCAGCTGGGGTGTCAATAGTATTATTACCCTATCAGAAGATACTTATCCCTGATGCTGTCCCTAGTAGCTCATATACCCTGCTTAAAAATGGGACACCCGCCCTGATAGGGGCGATCCCATGTCAGGAACCTCCTAGATTCCCTACACCGTCCCTGACACAGGAAAGATACCCGCCACCTCTATATCACAATACTCAAGATACTTTTAGGCTTCAAACTGATAATCAAGTCTTCAAACAATACTGACTACACAGTTAGGACACAGTATAAAGAGACTAAGGGGTGATACTCACAACAAACAACAAAAAAGTCACAAGTGAGATAACACATACTTAATAATCAAAAATTTAAAATGTTCCACACATCGGTATCATATCCCAAAAGCCACTGATCATGTGGTCAGACAGGAGCCAGGCACAATCGCCTGTAGCAACCCAATGATAGTTGATGGAAGATGAATTATGTCCCTACGCGTTTCGCTACCAACCTTTGTAGCTCATCAGGGGACTTAAATTAATTTCATAATAAGGGACCTGTTTCCCAAAAGTATGACACAACTACGTGGAACCACAGATAGTTTCCTCTATATACTGTATATCATGCACAGGGTGCCATAAATCATGATATAAAACTGTAGAAACACCCCCCAGGGGAGCCTCCCATATGATGAAAAGTTAGGGAGGTATATCGGCGATATAACTCATAACCAGGTGATAATATGCATCACATGGTTCAACCATATAGATATACAACAGAAGCCAATAGCATTATATACATAGTAGTACTGGGGGATACTTGTGCTACAGATGAATAGCCTGCGGCATCACCGCTCCAATAGTCACGGAGGAGCCCGAGGTACCCTGGTGGTGGTGTAGATTACCACAGACATGTGGCCCGGTGGATAGATGTCTTGATGACAGGAGAATAAATAAATAAATGGATAGACTACGGTTAGTTGTTGTGTTTGAGTTTCTTTCTTTTTATTAGAGGATATTTGCTGCAAGGTATATGAGTTACGTTTCGGCCTGAAATAGGCCTTCATCAGACTACAATACAAAAAATGAACATACATTGCAGTGTAATGTTCTAAGAAAACATGAATGGATTATCGAAAGCAGGTAATTTCCGAAAATAACAGGTAAGTATGGTACATGTGATACATATAGTATGGACATCTGATAAGAGATCAGAGTTGTAACAAAAAAATGTACATGACACAACAAGTATGGTAAATCAGACCTATATGGTCTTACAGGGTCACAGTATTTTCACATAATTTGGACGTGAGACAACAAATATGGTAAAGTAGACATATATGGTCTTACAGGGTCACGGTATTTTCAGATCATTTGGACATAATAGATGTATGTTATATCTTAACAAGGAGTGTGGTGACCTCCAATGGAACTCTTCAGATCACTGGCATCTAGTTGTTATAAATGCATTGTGGTATACTGGTGTTAGATGGGCTTCCCTGGATGGCTCAGATGTGATCCATCTAATATATGCTCCAGCATATTGTGACATTACTGTTTACACATGCCTATAGAGGGTTTTTATTAAAGTAAGGCATATTGATATTGTGGTATTCTGATGCCCATGTAACCACCAAACATAACTCATGTTGTCTACACACCAACAAATTGTATAGTCACTGTAGGGGAGCCCAAGTTTATATATACCTCTATACTTATAGTCACTGTAGAGGAGTCCAAGTATATACATACATACAAAATGTCTATACAGTATGCTGAATTGTTGCGCCTGCTGGTGTCCAACGGGTGTCGCTTACCTCGTGCCACTCAGGAAGGTGGAGGGAGAGTAGAAAAGAAACTCAAACACAACAACTAACCGGAGACTATCCATTTATTGATACTGTGGGGTAGGAACCCTACTCCGGATGAGAACATACGGAGTGCGACAAGTCAGCATTCAGATTTATTTTCCTTTACTTGGATCGCACCTGTCACGAGAAAACATGACGAGTGATCAGCTCTCCTTCCAAGAGGAAGAGGTCAATTCCATCCTATCACAAGCTACTCAATCGAGTGAGTTTCTACCAACCCCGAGTTCGGAATTCAAGATAAGAGATCTGGAACGGGAATCAAAGAAACTACTCAACTTTGAGCTACACTATGTGACCATGGCAGAATATATAAAAGTAAAACGCATCCCACACGGCCTACGGATACGGACTAAGCCTACCATTTTTAAGGACGATAAGGAGTATTGTGGGAAATTTGAGCAGGTCCTTAATAAATGCTCATTTGACCTGATGACTTTGACAGTCTCTTACTTACAGAAAGCCATCACGGATACAAAAGAGGTGATAGCTTCAATTGAGAACCAACTACAAAGCATCGTCACTACCGAAGAACTCACCAGGATACAAGAAAAGATCTCAACGACTTTAGCACAACGACGCAAAGATCTGGAGGCCACAAAAAGGAATAAATTCATGAGAGACACAGAAAATTACCGTCTGAATCGAGTTTATCGCTGGCCTGATTCACCTACAAGACCAACGAACACACAATGGTGATCTATGGACTCCTCACGTTTCGGGTCCAGTATGGATCCACACCAACCAATACGCCCCTTGGAACATCGCCCATCTCGTGGTAGCAGGAGGGGACAAAGAGGGGGCATGGCAAGTGGCCCCAATTCCACCTCCATGACTACTAGATCCCAGGACCCAGCATCATCACTAGTTGCAAATATATCCTCACACTCTCTGAGTCCAGCCCAAATATCCACATTGTAAAAAGGTCTGTCCTTCAGTCCATCCAGAACTTTAGACACATTCCAATTAGAACTAGATTTACTCTGTTTTTTTAGGAATATACGACTCAAAGCACACTTTCACAACTTACCCAGCATTTCTCCTAGGGATACACAGACTCCAGCACCCCTGGATTTCCATCTCACAACTAGGCCTCAGAAACAAAAGCACGTTCACAAAACCTAAAAAATACCCACCAGTGGAAACATACATCAACCTAGTACAAAGAGATAGAGCGTCCTTTCTCAAAGATTTCGAACATGGACACCTT
>ONZH01024728.1:600000-852500 GCA_900303285.1 Rhinella marina
AGTTAAGTTTTGTCCCCATTGACAATGAATGGGGACAAAACTGAAGAGTTTTATTCCGGTATTGAGCCCCTATGACGAAACTCAATACCGGAATTAAAAAACGCAAGTGTGAAAGTAGCCTAAAAGGAAGATTCTAGGGACTTGTGTTTGTTGAATGACCAGTATGATAATGAAACCACAGTTGTTGTCCATGAACACTGCGGGGGTTGTATATATACTGTGACTGTCACTGACACTCTTTGTAACAGTACTCACCATCATGCTGTACCCTGTGCTTTACTGGGCACAGTAATAAAGATCTACTTCCTATATTATAAAACTACCAACGAGCAATCGGAATATTATTCTACTATGATAAAAACCCCTAGACGACCAAGTGCTGTCAGACACTTGATGCAGCGAGTAAGAGAGTGTATTGAGGATCCAGATGAACGTCCATGCAAGCCCCATATATCCCTCACTTGCACCCTATTCTCTCTATTCCGACATCTGCGACTTCGCCCCGCTCATGCCAGGTGTAAATAAGTGGGCGGAGAAGTAGTCCGGCCGGCAGTCCCGTCTCATTTACCATTTTCATTAGCATTATAGACCAAAAAGGTCTATATGTAAGACAGCTAGGAAGCGGTCTTACATTTACACCTGGCGGGGGATCCGCTGAAGTTATGAAGAGGCTGGCGCCTCTTCATAACTTTGACATGACCCCCTCCAGCTTAGGGCTTTAACCAGACCAAAACGCTGCTTTTAATTTATATAATATATGAATTTAATATATAATATAATTAAATATAATTAATATTTAATTTAAAAATCCATTGTTTTTCTTTTGTTGATCCAAGGCAACGTTCCTGAGTTATAATACTTTCTCTTAATATGATGTATGAGGGCGTCACCATTGTTCTTCTTGCAGCCAAACTTCGCTCCTTTCTGTGGCCAGCCCCTTCCTCACTACTCTATTACTGCTATTACCTGGCCCCGTCAACCAAAGCAGCCAGGGAAGGGCTGTCCACAGAAATGAGTGAAGTTTCGGTGCAACATGAGCAGTGTTGATTCCTCATTGCACCGAAGGTCTAATTTGCATATTAGGAAAAAGTATCATAACTCGAGACCAGAGCCTCAGATCAACAAAAGAAAAACAGCATCCTAATCAAGTGAGCTACAACTATGTGTCTATGCAGTTTAATAGGGAGATCGGTGATGACAGAGTCCCTTTAATTGTAGCAAAGTTGGAAAGTTCAACGGAACCCCTTAAGGACCAGGACGATTTTTGTTTTTTTCCTCCCACTTTCCAAGAGTCATAACTTTTTAAATTTTTCTGTCTACAGAGCTGTGTGAGAGCATTTTTGCAAAGTCAGACTTACTTTTTGTAGGTATTAATTTGGTTTACATGTGACTTTTTGATCATTTCTTATTCAATTTTTTGGGGGGGCATGTGACATTTTTTGGATGAAGGGATACAAATTATGTTTATTTTTTTATTGTTTATTTTTATGTGTAAAGTTTGGAAAGTGGGTGATTTGTATTTGTAATACTTTTGTTGTTTTTGTTAATTTTAAAAATATTTTTCTTCATTCTTTTTACTACACTTTTTAGTCCCTTTAGGGGACTTGAATATGTGATCTTCTGATCGCTTGCCTCATAGATTGCAGCAGAATACTACTGCAGTCTATAGGATTTTCACAGTCTGCCTGTATTTCTAGGGCACAGCTTTTCAGGCAGCTCAGTATGACAACACTTGGAGTCTTCATAAGGCCCGGCCTTGAAATTTCACCAGGTTCTCTCCGATTGTAGGACAGAGAGAGCTATTGACAGCGACATCTGAGGAATTAAAAGACTGCGATTGGAGTCATTTCCCAGTCACTGCCAGCAGGTGTAACAAGCTCTGTACATGAGCCTGCTCCATACATTACAGCCAGGGAGAAAGTGAGCTTTTTTTCCCTCCCTGGCTGTGACGCTCTTCTCTGTGATTGGACCGCGCTACAGCCAGCGAAAAGGATACACCCAATGAGAAAAAGGGCAGTCTCTTCCTCCCTGTATGTATCCAATGCTATTAATTAGCATACCAGGCAAGAAATGTAAAAGGGGGCACAGCGGGCAAACGGAGCGCTGGACAGATAAGCTAGTAAGTGATATTACATGCCTGCCCTATGTCCTACACAACCCCCTACTTATTTCATAATGTCTGGACCCATGAAGGTCCTCTTTAAGTGCTCAGGTCCAGTGTCCATAGACTGAAAGCACTGTATAGAACATGCTGCAATTTTTCCTGAATGCAGAGATGATGTTTGAAAAACGACGCTCGTGTACACAGACCCATTAAAATAAATGTGTCGTGTTTGAGTCCGGATGCTACACGCATTGCATCGGGACGGAAAACTAATTTGTGTGAAAGAGCTGTGTGTACGACTGCACTTGCTAATGAGCCCTCCAGTACACCTATAATAGGCTAAAAGAGGGACATGCGCTAGATTTCCCTTAGGCCTCTATCACACGAATTATATGGATTGGCTCCGGATGCGTTCAGTGAAACCTTTTCACAAGCAAGTTCAATCTGTTTTGTCTACAATTGCGTTCAGTGTTTCAGTTTTTTTCCGCACGGGTGCAATCAGTTTTGAAGCGTTTTTCACGTGCGTGAAAAAAACTGAAGATTAACAAACATCTCCTAGAAACCATCATTGAAAAACGTATTATATCCAGATTCAATGCATTTTTCACTGAAGCCCCTTTCACTTCTGTGGAGCCAGGGCTGGTGAAAAATGCAGACTATAGAACATGCTGCGATTTTTCCTTAAAAGGAAGTCTTTCACCTGTTTTTCACCTATATAACTTAGGCTTCATTCTCACATCCGTATGTGTTTTGCGGTCCGCAAATTGCGGATCCGCAAAAAAACGGATGAAGTTCCATATGGCATCCGTGTTTCCGTTTTTTTTGCAAACCCATTGAAATGAATGGCTCCGCATACGATCCGCAAAAAAAAAACGGAACGGGCACGGAAACAAAATACGGTCGTGTGAATGATGCCTAAGAGCACTGCCCAACAGAAGATTGCAGACACATCCCATACATACCTGTGTGCACTGTGTGTCTGTATTACATGTCACATCCCTGTGTGCACTGTGTGTCTGTATTACATGTCACATCCCAGACATACCTGTGTGCACTGTGTGTCTGTATTACATGTCACATCCCAGACATACCTGTGTGCACTGTGTGTCTGTATTACATGTCCAGGAAAAGCACTTTTAGGACTCGTTCACACAACCATATTTTTCTTTCCGTGTCCGTTCCGTTTTTTTGCGGACCGTATGCGGAACCATTCATTTCAATGGGTCCGCAAAAAAAAACGGAAGGTACTTCGTGTGCATTCCGTTTCCGTATGTCCGTATTTCCGTTCCGCAAAAATATAGAACATGTCCTATTATTGTCTGCATTACGGACAAGGATAAGACTGTTCTATTAAGGGCCAGCTGTTCCATTCTGCAAAATACGGAATGCACACGGATGTCATCCGTATTTTTTGCGGACCGCAAAATACATACGGTCGTATGAACAAGCCCTTATTCTGCAGGAAAACAGCTCCCAAGTGCCCAGCTGAAAGTGAAACTATAAACAGCTTTCTCTCCTGATTTCTAACAGGTATATCTTCTGATATACTGGATATAATGCTGTCATTTTTGTATCATTTGAAAGCTTGGAATGCCAGCTTTCAAAGAAGGTAAGAACGGCAGCAGCAGAGCCGGGCACTTGGGAGCTGTTTTCCAGCAGAATAAGGCCCCGTTCAGACGGCCGTATTTTTGCGGATACGGGGGCCGCCCGGCATGTGTTCCGCAGCACTCGGCACACACGTCGGGCGGCTCCATTGAAAATGCCTATACTTGTCCGTGCGTACGGACAAGTATAGGACATGTTCTATCTTTTCTTGCTGAGCCGCGGCACGGAGCCGAGGCTCAGCAAGATAGCGTGCCGCCCGTAGAGGTGAACGGGCCCGCCCCTATTCCGCAAATTTGCGGAATAGGTGCGGACCCGTTCACACGGTCATGTGAACGGGCCCGAAAAGTGCAATGGACATGTAATACAGACACACAGTGCACACAGGTATGTCTGGGATGTGACATGTAATACAGACACACAGTGCACACAGGTATGTCTGGGATGTGACATGTAATACAGACACACGGTGCACACAGGTATGTCTGGGATGTGACATGTAATACAGACACAGTGCACACAGGTATGTCTGGGATGTGACATGTAATACAGACACACAGTGCACACAGGTATGTCTGGGATGTGACATGTAATACAGACACACAGTGCACACAGGTATGTCTGGGATGTGACATGTAATACAGACACACGGTGCACACAGGTATGTCTGGGATGTGACATGTAATACAGACACACAGTGCACACAGATATGTCTGGGATGTGTCTGCAATCTTCTGGTGGGCAGTGCTCTTAGTTATATAGTTGAAAAACAGATGAAAGACTCCCTTTAAAACAGAAATAATGCGTAAAAACAACGTTCATGTGCACAGACCCATTGAAATGAATGGGTCAGGATTCAGTGCGGGCGCTATGCGTTCACATATTGCACTCGCACTGAAAATTCACTTGTGTGAAAGAGGCCTTATACACAGTTTCGTTCAGGCTTTTTATTTTGCTTTTAAACAACATGATTTTCATACTTTTTTTTTCTCCAAAGAAGCCTATAGGAAGGGTCCTGTAAAAATTCCAAGCCCAGAGCATGCTGGTTTTAAAAACACGCATGGACTAAAATAAAGCACCAAAAGTGAAGAAAACCTGAAAAAAAACTGGAAGAAATGGCAGGAAAAATACTTCAAATTATTCCAGCATTTTTTTCCCTAAAAACCCAGTCGGTAGAATGAATCATATTTGTGCGGCAATTTTTTGCACCATCATGTTTTGTTTTTTTGTTTTTTTTAATCTCTCTAGTTGGACTGGAGCATATCATAGAAAAAGTGAAACAAACAAACATTGTGCAACACCTTTCGCCAATTCAAAATCAAAGAAAAACTGACAAAAAGTCCCATCATTATACATTCCCCTTATATGTAAAACCACCTTATTAGAACCTTGTGAGGATGGCTCTCACAGCTGCTTTATTGTCTTATTTTTTTAATTTACATTTTTTTTATTAACCCCTCATTAACCATCATTTTTTCATCTTCACATTCTAAGTTTTTTTATTATTCCATCTATGTAGGCTTTTTTTTTTTTTTTGCAGGACAAGTTACTTGTTTTTATTAACTGTTTCTGGGAGGAAGATGGGAAAAAACGTCAATACTGCCACAGAATTTTTACGTTATAAATTTTACGGCATTCATTTTTTGGTATAAATAACATGATAAGTTTATTTTTTGGGTCAGCATGATTACAGTGATACCAAAAACATATATTTGTTTTTTAACCCTTTTTTACTTTTGCACAATAATAAACCCCCCTTTTTTTTAAGAAGAAAATGTTTTTGCATCGCCACATCCCAAGACCAAAGGTTTTATTTTTCTTTCTACAGAGCTGTGTGAAGCTTTTTGTTTTTTTTACGGAGTCGACTATTCGGGATAAATCACATGATAATTGCATAGTGTGGGTCGTAATAGATATCAAATATGTGGAGGAGATTTTATTTTTGAAATACAATGAAAAGCATTTTTCATGAAAATTTTCTATGAAAAAAGTTATATTTTTTAGCTTGGATTTTTTAAAATGTATTAATTTTATTTATTTTTTACTCTTTTTTTTTTTTTTTTTTAAACCATTTAAGGCTCCATTCACACGTCCTGTTTTTCTTTCCTGATTCGATCCTGATCCTGATCTGGATCTATTCATTTCGAAGGGTCCTGAAAAAATCAGGATCGAATCAGGAAAGAAAAACAGGACGTGTGAATGGAGCCTAATAGTCCCACAAGGGGACTATAATAGGCGATCTTTTGATTGCTTCTAAAATACATTATTCCTGTAGTGCAGTGGATTTTAATATCAGTGCTATACTCATTTGTGGGATGTCTTGGAGACTGAGGGAGTCCGCCACCTCTGTAACCATTTACATGCCACGAGTGCTATTGCCCACAGAATGTGTGAGGTTAAATGGCTTGGATCGGCACTCCTGCATGGGAGACCCTCTGCTCTCCACTGCATGGGAGATCCGTGCAGTGATTAGAAGGCCTCTTAGTGACCACTGAAAAAAGGCATTTGGGTGATCACTGAGGGGTTAAAGTTTTAAAGAGGTAACACAGTAAAAGAAACAGAGAAGAGTGGGTTTTTTTTAATGCCAAAAATATGTGGTCAGATGTTACATAGGAAATAGAAAATTCTCCCAAAAGAGAATTGTATGTAACATTGTATGTCTAAAAATACCAGCCCAAAACAACGCTTGTAAAAAAAAAAAAAAAAATGCATGAATTTCATGGCATTTTTTTTAACAAGTAATAAAGACCCTGACCTGACTAGGGATAACAGCCAAACCAGAAAGACCCACTTGGATGATACCCCTAATCACGTCTTGAGCCTCTTTACTGTCGGACATTGACTTACAGGGAAGCAAGCTACTGGTGGCACTAGAGAGACAGAGTTGTTCCATCTGGGGGGAGGAGTTATACATGGTGCTACTTTGCCCGGGAGATAAAAAGTGAATGCATGTTTATGGGGTAGCTGTCTAGCTTTTTATGGCCTGCTTTATTGGGTGACGATAATTGAATATTTATGTTGTAGCCTATGCAACATGACAACATTTGTAAAATGTAATTGTTGCAAATCAATGAACGGAAATGACATAACAATCCTTTAACTTTTTTGTTCTTCTTCTTTCCCCATAGATCACATATGTTGATATGCCAGGACCAAAAGTTCGGCACCTCAGTCGTCGCCTTGCGATAAATTGTGTACAGGATCTTGCCATTTGTTGGTGGCAAGTACCTGATGATGATGTCTGGCCTTGGGCTCCAATATCAAGTGAAAAAGACAGGGCTAACCTAGTCCTGTTAGACTGTTCTAATAACAGACTAGAGGTAAGATCTGGTGTATGAAATGCTAACTAGTCAACCTGCCGTACCATGTCCACAGAGGTGCAAAGACCTCCCATATTAGTAAAGAAACCAAGAAAAACATTACAAGCCAGTGTTGCATCGAGGTGACAGAAACAAGGGTTGGAGGATTGTGGTTCGAAAAACACTGGTCGTCTTAACCCTACATTCATTCCAATATCTTAGTAATAGACATTGAGATGTGCCTGGATTTTTAAGGAGTTGCTTTGGGTTCATTAGTCCTACATTTTAGATTATTATTGAAGTATATGAACCCACCCATACACTGTTAAACTTGTCATTTCCTCGGTTGGACGATTGGATTTTTTAAACATTTTTATGTATAAATTCTTTCTTTATTTTAATTTTACCGTCAGTGGTATTGACATCTAGAACAAATTGTATCCCAGTATAGAACGCCAGCCAAATGAAAATGGAAAACAGGTGATTCAGTGTCTAAAAACTCCAGTTTCCTGATACACTCTGGTTTTTGATTTTACAGGGTGGCCCACGAAAAAGTAGCCCATCTCCAATATCGCCAAATCAAACTGCCTAGTAGTAAATTTGTTGTAGTTGTTCATAACAACCAATCAGAGCTCAGCTTTCAGTTCCTACAGGGCTCTGAAAGCTGAGCTCTGATTGGTTGCTATAGGCAACTAAGATTGATTTCCTATTAGGTAGTTTGATTTGGAGATATTGGAGGTGGGCTACTCTTTCGTGGGCTATCCTGTATAAAAAAAAGTAGTGGAAAAGGGAAGTTAAAGGGTAGAGAGACAGGGATGCAGAAAATAGAAGAGAATATGAAAGAAGAAAAAAGGGGTCTGGAGAAGAAAGAGACATAGTGTTGCAGTGCTCTAGAAAGATACCATTGAAAGATGGAAGTCCTGGTATTCTGTGGATTTTTAGAATCTCATCCAGTAGTACCAGGTTTTGCAAAACATGTCATGCCAATCGAATAAAATTTTTTAGAAAGCGTTGAAAGTGGGCAAGAAAAGCTTCCTTTACAGTCGGATACCACCTTAGCATTTATTCTGTTCTTTGATTTATTCCGTTATTATTTGTGATGCCAGAATTAATAAACTGAAATGGTGGGTTCAGCTAATATTAGATTGTCATGTGGTTCAGTGAAAGATGCAATCAAGTGTTGAGACCTGTGTGGTTTAAGATGTGATCCTTTAAAAAGAAAAAAAAAAGCTCAAAACATTGGTTTGTAGCCATTAACTTCCTAAATCCTCAAGCCTTTAACTCCTATATGATTTATTTTCATTACAACTTTCTTTGGAAAAACACTCCCTAATGTCTTAATACATCAAAAAAGACTAATATGCCTGTTACCATTGTACTGTTGAAAAGCACAGTGTCGTTCCTTGCAACGTGAGCCTTATCCTGTGGCAGAATCCCAAGGAAGAGGTAATTAAAATAAAATGATTAAATCACTATTTCCCAAATTGAGTCCTTTGTGATTTCCAACAACTCAACTGGTCACTGCGGTAAATTTTTAATATAATTCCTTCCCTGTTGTTTGGGGATTTAGCGCATTTGTTTCTTAATAATTACAATTAAAATAACACTAACAATATTGTCTAGCCCTCAGTGCATAAAATTGCAAATTGCTTTGTGTCCAGTAAACGGCCACTATTCCTTATTAAGGAACAATGAGAATTACTATGTGAATCTGAGTGTTCTACTTACTTATTAGATGTGATGCTTAAAGTATAACTGTCATTTTTTTATTTGTGTAATGTGTAGGGGCAGCGATACTGACCATTTTTGTAATATACTTTAATTACTGAAATCGTACATTTCTATTAGAAAAATAGCTCTAAAGTGGCCCATTTTGAGCCTTAGCAACGCTCCTCTGTCTTCTGCTTACATAACACAGTCAATGTTGAGCAAGTCTCCACTGTTATGTAAACTGAAGACAGAGGAGCGTTGCTAAGGCTCAAAATGGGCCACTTTAGAGCTATTTTTCTAATAGAAATGTACGATTTCAGTAATTAAAGTATATTACAAAAATGGTCAGTATCGCTGCTCCTATACATTACACAAATTTAAAAAAAAAAGAAAAGAATGAAAGATGCTCTTTAAAGACTATGTACACCTTCGGGGACACTTTGTAAATTATTGCATTCTACTCCTTTTGGGCTAAAAAAATCATTTTTGCAATTGGTCTTTATTAAAAAAAAAAATTGTGATACAGGGGTTAAATTTCAGTCATTTTGCAGACTGCCACTTTCTTTTACTTCAGGGCTCAAGTATAGCTCTGAGCTCCTGAACTCATAAACACTTATTTAAACCACATTCTTATCCGTTTGATAACAATTTAACTATAGTATAATACTATTAGTATTTAAAAGGCCAGGAGATCAAGGGTAAAAGCTATACATGTGCATCATCTGGCAGGAAAGTGACAGTCTGCAACTAGACTGAAATTAAACACCTGTATCACAAAAACTGCTGAAAATTTTTTATAGAAAATGAATAGAAAAAATGAGTAACGTGCAATCATAAAAAAAAAATTGCCCAAAGGTGTCCATAACCTTTAAGTAACAGGGAAAGAATGAAAGAATGGATCCAGTGACTAAAGCAGGAAGTGTTCCCTAGTGTTGGGACTTATGGTAATTTCTTCAAGAATATTTTCTTTGAAGTAGTTCCTGTCATTTGTTTAGCAGTTTACTAAAAGTGTACGCTATACTTTGTGATTTTGTATGTTTATTAAAAAAAATCAGTTGAAATAATACTTATTTTGCCCTTAATTTTCTGTCAAACTAACATTATTTGTGGAGAGAAACCAAGAACCCATCACGAATGTCTCCCCCTTAAATTTATTAGAACATTATGAGACCTATTGAGCCTTTTACTATTGAAAGCAGTGGATTCAGCATGACATTTATATGTAACTAGCAGAAAGACCCGGCTTCGCCTGGGTATATTTCATCTATTTCATTTAATGTTTCTGTGTGTCGTTGCAGAGAGAAAGTCAATGCAGTTGACAGGAGGTGATTTTTACCTTCATTTTTTCAATCCCTATTGGCTGCGGAGTGGGAGGGGGTGTGGTTTAATGGGACACGGGGGGGGGGGGTTAAGTCCTTCATTTCAGGGTGGCCTGAATTATAGGTTAATGCCATGGTAATTTGAAGAAACACAATGGGTAGCAGTGGAAGAAAACATTGCTTTGCGCGGGTATATTTAATCTATTTCATTTAATGTTTCTGTGTGTCGTTGCAGAGAGAAAGTCATCCTCCCTCCCATCCCTGCAGCTGACAGATGTTGATTTTTACCTTCAATTGTTCAATCTCCATTGGCTGCGGAGTGGGAGGGGTCATGGCCTGACTGAGTCGGGGGCGTGACATTGAAAGACCTAGGGCAGGGTTTTAAGTCCTTCTTTTGATGGTGGCCAGAATTACAGGTCGATGCCATGGTAATTTATGAGGACACGCCATGGGTAACAGTGGAAGGAAACATTGCTTTGCACGGGTATATTTAATCTATTTCATTTAATGTTTCTGTATGTTGTTGCAGAAAGAAATCCAACTTCCCTCCCGCCCCTGCAGCTGACAGAAGTTGATTTTTACCTTCATTTTTTCAATCGCCGTTGGCTGCGGAGTGGGAGGGGGCGTGGCCTGACAGTCGGAGCGTGGTTTCGCGAGATCTGGGGCGGGGGTCAGAGTGGCATGAATTACAGGTCGATGACATGGTAATTTATGGGGACCCGCAATGGGTAGCAGTGGAAAAAAACATCTTTTATTAGTACTGAATGGTCGTAGTCTAAAATTAGTCAATTTCATCTACGATTTTTGTGTGTCATTGCAGAGAGAAATTCACCCTCCCACCCCTGCAGCTGACAGAAGTTTATTTTTCCCTTCATTTTTTCAATCCCTGTTGGCTGCGGAGTGGGAGGGGGCGTGACCTGACAGAGTCGGGGGCATGGCTTAACAAAGTGCTTCGCATAGGTGATTTAATCTATTTCATTTAATGTTTCTGTGTGTCGTTGCAGAATGGCTGCAGAGTGGGAGGGGGCGTGGTCTGACAGAGTTGGGGGCGTGACTTAGCAAGACGATTCGAACAGTTGTAGTCTATAATTAGTCTATTTTATCTAAAATTTTTGTGTGTCGTTGCAGAGAGAAATTCACCCTCCCACCCCTGCAGCAAACAGAAGTTTATTTTTACCTTTATTTTTTCAATCCCCATTGGCTGCAGAGTGGGAGGGGGCGTAACCTGACAGAGTCGGGGGCGTGGATTAGCAAGACGCTTCACATGGGTGTATTTAATCTATTTCATTTAATGTTTGTGTGTGTTGTTGCAGAAAGAAAGTCAACCTCCCACCCATCCCTGCAGCTGACAGAAGTTGATTTTTACCTTTATTTTTTCAATCTCTGTTGGCTGCGGAGTGAAAGGGGGTGTGGCCTGACAGAGTTGGGGGTGTGGCTTAGTGAGACCTGGGGCGGGGGTTTTAAGTACTTTTAGGGTGGCCTGAATTAAAGGTCAATACCATGCTTATTTATGAGCCCACGCAATAGGCAGCAGTGGAGGAAAACATCTTTTATTACTACTGAACTGTAGTAATAGAAAAAAACATAAGTTATATTTATGGTAACCAGAATACCTTTAACAGTGTCAGTAAATAGAAATGGATGAGATCCTCAGCTGCTGATAATTACCTGGTTGTTATGGAAACCTGCCCTCCTTGTGTGGCTTTGCAGAGAATGGCAGTTGGAGTTTAAAACCAAAGCTCCCAGTTGTAATGTTGGCTAATGGAGATCATATTTTGGGAATATCTCGGCAACGGTACGTCCTAGAGAGATGAGACCTGGTCTAAAACCTTCCCGGACACCTGATGTACCTGTGTGCCGAATTTGGTGAAAATCGGTCCAGTAGTTTGGTCGCGCATAGAGAACAGACAGACAGAAATTCATTTTTATATTATTAAGAGATATTACCACCAGGGCTGTGGAGTTGGAGTCGTGGAGTCGGAGTCGGTATAAAATGGACCGACTCCGACCCCTAAAATATATAATGAATTAGTACATTTAGTTCAATGCTGAATATATTTTTATAAGAATTTGTGAACATGATGAAATGTCCTATAAATGTCTGTTCTATTCCTGATCTAAGGATTTAGGCTTTTAGTTGAGATGACTGTGTACTGCCCTTTATGTCCAGTGCATGTTCTCTCTGTATGCTTTATGTTTCCTCTGAGCTCATGTTTGGAGAGGTTAGCTGCTCTCATGGCTTCTATCTGCTGCTGATGTAAAACACCTAGAGCCTTATGTATGAAAACTGTCTAGGTGTAGAAGGTTCTTTGTTGCCCATAGCAACCAATCAGAGCTCCCATTTCATATAGTGCTGTGGAGAAATGAAAGGAGAGCTCTGATTGGTTGCTATGGGCAACAAAAAAGTCTTAGACCTAGACAGTTTTCATACATCAGGCCCAGAGGCGTAGCTACTGGGGGGGGGGCAGGGAAGGCGATGCTCTGGCCCCAATACCTCTGGGGGGGCCCAGCAGGGATGACCTTAGTACAATCAGGCAAATACAAGTGAGCGCTCCCATTATGGAGTCTGATGGGGGCAGATTAAGCCGATCTGAGGTCTGATGGGGGAACATTCTGCTGATCTGAGGTCTGATGGGGGCACATTCTGCTGATCTGATGTCTGATGGGGGCACATTCAGCTGATCTAAGGTCTGATGGGGGCACATTCTGCTGATCTGAGGTCTGATGGGGGCACATTCTGCTGATCTGAGGTCTGATGGGGGCACAATACGCTGATCTGAGGTCTGATGGGGGCACAATACGCTGATCTGAGGTCTGATGGGGGCAAGGGACTGTTAGTTTAGTGATGTAAAAGCTGGGGATAGATTTCCTTTAACATAGGAGTCCCCTTTTTTACTCCTATTAATCCTATATTTTACTGCATTATGTGGTAGAGTATTTAGAGTGGGATATGTAGAAAGTCTATTGTACTGTACTTAACAGCATAGATGATCTAACAGTTTATATAGTCATCTTGCTAATACAGTATTGTAACCACAACTAGTAGTATGTGCCTGTGAAGTTGGAAACGTGCGTTTGGGAAGCCAATAAGTGGGGGGCCCACTCAAGTATGTTTCGCCCTCCCATGTGCTGAACCTCTAGCTACGCCTCTGATCAGGCCCTTAGTGAGCTGTACCCGGAGAAGCCTGATAGATTACAAACTGTTTTTGTCATGACTTATCTGTACTATTGATTTTATGCAAATTTGTTTAAAGTTATCTCTTAAACATGCTCCATGTATGAGGGAGTCTGAGTCGGGGTGAGGGAAAATTGAGGAGTCGGAGTCGGGGCTTTGGCTTACCGACTCCACAGCCCTGATTACCACCCAAGCTACATGATAACTTAGGCTGCACGGTCTTTTGCTATGGCAAGTTCTCACACCGACAAACTCCACCTTCCGGCATCCAATCTGCACCGTTATCATCTAGTTAGTAGAAGTCAACTTTTAAAGGGATAAAGATTGAGAGAATAAAAAAAAAATAATAATATATAAATATATAAATAATATATATAATATATTAATAATAAATAAAAAAAAACCTAAAAAGTTGCTCAACTTGCACAACGGCATCTATCTTCTGGCAGAAGTCACTTTCAAGCTCAGGTCAAGGGTCTCTTAACATTCACATATTCGATTTATGTATTTTAATTGTCTTTGGGTCTCTATATGTATGTATTTTTTTATATGTTCCCCACTCTTAAGTATATATCTGCGTTTTTTCTTCTTAGGTACTGACTTACATCTGCACAGAGGGAGATATTCTCGATGCTAGCTTCAGCATTACTCAGCCTTACCAGGTCCATACAGTAGAGAACTCATTGAGCTCAGAGAAGGGACCTATGGCTGACAGCTGCATCTATGAATGTGCAAGAAGCAAAATGCAGTGCATTTCAGTCACTAAAATTCCCCTTAATTCCCGAGCTATAAGCTGTGGCAGGAACAGGGCCGAGGACAAGCTTGTTCTAGGCTGTGAAGATTCTTCAGTAATTCTTTATGAGTCTCAACGCAGAGTGACTCTTCTGGCCCAGGCTGATGTTTTGCCTGCATTAGTTCAGTGGCACCCGGCTGGATGTATTTTTGTGCTGAGCAACAATCAAGGGGAGCTTCAGATATTTGACATGGCACTATCACCCATTAAAGTTCAGCTTCTTGCTGAAAACCTTGCGCCAACATCGACCCTGCAATGCAGTAAACAGTTTGAGGTGTCCAGCAGCCTGGTGGACATGAAGTGGACCTACCCTCATACCACAGCACAATGCATTGATAGTGCTGATATATATAATCTTCTCTTTCTGAGATTTCACGGAGGACCCTTAGGAGTTCTTCAGTTCAAGCTTGGTAAGATATTAGAATATAAATATACAATGTATTTTTGATGTAGTCCAGTTCTGTGCTTAACGTTAGTTGCATTGAGATTTTCCTTTTGACTGGTATAATGGGTCTAGCTCAGGACTTACCTCCCATTGCTTTGATAACCCCAAATTAAAGGGCATCTGTAAGCAGATTTGTACCTATGAAACTGGCTGACTTGACAGTTGAAGGCTTCTGTGTTGGCCCCATGTTCATATGTGCCCACATTGCTGAGAAAAATTATGTTTTAATATATGCAAATGAGCCTCTTGGAGCAATGGGGGCTTTGCCGTTACCCCTAAGTTGCTCTTTTTACAACTGCTTTGCCCTCTCCACTTTGATTGACAGGGTCAGGTGTGATGACGTTTTCAGTGCCTGGCCCTGTCAGTCTAAATGCAGAGGGCACAGCAGTTGCAGAGAGAGCAACGCCCGTTGCTCCTAGAGGTTCATTTGCATATATTAAAACATCATTTTTCTCAGCAAGACGGGCCCAAATGAACATGAGACCAACACAGATACCTTCAGCTGTCAAGCGCACATGTAACAGGTCAGCCAGTTTCATGCCAACAGATGCCCTTTAACTAAAGCTGTTACTGGCAATAGCTGTATTGTATACATGAAGAAAGAAAAACGTTCAAGGCCAGGTAAGTAATATTTGGCGCGTGATTATTCACCACAAACATTGCTTTGTCATTTAGTAATGGAAGTCACCAGTTTGTACATGACAAGACATATAATTTTATAATCGCTTTTAATGATTACCTTTTAATGCCTCTTTGATTCCCCTTGCAAACATTTTGTGGTTCACCCTATATTGTGCATAGCTATTCCCAAAACACCTGCCATGCCACCCACCCTGGTGGTTACGACCCATGTTGTGACATATTTATAAAGTTGTTTCAGGGCTCATGACAAAGGTCTTAAAGAGGACCTTTCACCACTCCTGACATGTCTGTTTTAATAGCTTCATACATTCCCAATGTAATAACAATTCTGGAGCCTCTATTCTTATGTCTCTATGTTGTGCCATTCCTTTATTATTTCTACTAGAAGTTATTAATGAATTGTTAGCAGACTGCAGTAAGGGGAGGTAACTATTGGGGATGTGTATCTGCACAGTCTGAAGATGGCAGAACTGATTGGACAGAGTGAGACTGCAGGTACACACCCCCAACTGGTTACCTCCCCTCTGTGCCCTTACTGCAGACTGCTAGCAATTCATTCATAACTTCTAGCAGAAATAATAAAGGAATGGCACAACATGGAGCCATAAGAATAGATGTTCCAGAATTGTTATTACATGGGGAATGCAAGAAGATATTAAAACAGACATGTCTGGAGATGAATGGTTCTCTTTAGTTGGACCTCTTGTAAATTATAATGTTGCAGATATGCAAAATTGAAGCATTCTTCAAACCCAATGGGCAAAATTGTCATCAGAAGATTTTTACATCTTTATAAGGTTGATCTCATCAGAGACATCCCCATTCAGGATACAGTCCCCAGGCCAATAAGCTGGTCGCTCCATGTCCCACTCCACTCACAGCATCCCTTTTCCAGGGAGGTTGAGGCTGGAAGGGACATGTTGTGTTAGACGAAAGGATGTCCTTGTACTACATGGCTGACTCAAGTCCACCAGATCGAGAGCGCTCATACAACTCTCCAAATGGGGGCCCACCCAGTATGATATCTACAGTATATGCCTGAATAGGGCAAATGGAGTTGTCTTCATAAGACAACCCTGTTAAAATAATATAAAATAAGTGTATACCTAGTAATATTTTCTTGAGTTTAATGAAGACACAACTCATGGACAAGAGGAACCTTTTCTAGGAAGAAAACAAATGCCGTCTTTTTCTTATTTCGTACAACCCACTGAAAAAAAAACAGTAATCCAGGATCATAAAAAGCGACTGACTGGTAAAACACTTGTTTTCTGCTGCTCGTGGGAAGCAGGAACACAGCTTGTGTATTGTGGATTAAAGTGGCAATGGCAGGAATACAAAATGTTACGCTATGAGTAGATGCTGAAGTACTATGTACTATGGCAAAAAAGCAAAACTGGTTTGTGATTCAGTCTTTCAGTGTTGTGTTATTTCACAAGTCCTTAAATCAACAGGGAATTAGACATGGAAACAAGGCCAAGTGTACTGCACGTTGGCAGCGATGCTGGCCAGCATCAGTCAGCCAAATGTAGAGGCACAAAACGGACATCGGTGGATTTCACAAGTTGCTTTGTTACATTGGTCTATGAAAATCTTATCCAGCGGAGTCCGTATTGTTTATCAACTGAATTCATTTCATCTTTTTAGTTAGGGATAATCCAAGATTTTACAGCTTTTAAATAATGTTTATAAATTGCGTTGGGAAAGTCTTTGGACCCTTTTACTTTTTTCACATTTTGTTATGTCACAGCCTTCTACTAAAATACTTTGCGTTTTTCCCCATCATTCTGCACTCAGTGCCCCATAATGAGAAAGTGAAAATGTAATGTTTGAAATTTTTCCTAATTTACTGAAAAGAAAAACTAAAATCTTGCATTTACATAAGTATTCATACCCTTTACTCAGGAATTAGTTGAAGCACCTTTGGCAGCGATTACAGCCTCCAGTCTTCTTGGGCATGATGCCATAAGGTTGGCACACCTGGATTTGGGGATTTTCTTCCATTCTTCACTACAGATCCTCTCAAGCTCTCAGATTGGATTGTACCGTCTGTGGACAGCCATTTTCAGGCATTTCCAGAGACGTTGGATTGGACTCAAGTCAGCGCCCTGGCTGGGGCCACTCAAGGACATTCACAAAGTTGTCTGTAAACCACTCCTGTTTTGTCTTGGCTGTGTGCTTAGTGTCATTGTCTTGTTGGAAGGTAAACCTTTGGCCTATTCTAAGATTCCAGACAATTCTGGATCCAGTTTTCATTAAGAATATCTCTGTACTTTGCTCCATTAAAGGGGTTATCCAACACTGAACAACCCCACCACAATGCCCGGACCCGCGCTACTGACAGTACTCAACTTTGACTGTCTCCCTGCCCAGCCACTAAAAAGCACCCCCACAACATGATGCTGCCACCACCACCATGGCATCTTATGGGATGTTATTAGGCAGGTGAAGAGCAGTGCCTGGTTTACTCCAAACATGACACTTAGAATTGAGGCCAGAAAGTTCAGTCTTGGTTTCATCAGACCAGAGAATCTCATTTCTCACGGTCTGAGTTCTTTAGGTGATTTTTTCAAACTTTCATGTGTGTCTTACTGAGGATAGGTTTCTTTTTGGCCACTCTGCCATAAAGGTCACATTGGTGGCGTGCTGCAGTGATAGGAGAAACTTCCAGAAGGTCAACAATCTTCCCACATGATCTTTGGCGCTCAGCCAGAGTGAACACTGGGTTCTTGGTCACCTCTTTTACCAAGGCCCTTTTCCCCCCAGACTACTTAGATAGGTGGGGTGTCCAGCTCTAGGAAAAGTTCTAGAGGCCACTGTGCTCTTGGGAACTTTCAGTGCAGCGGAAATTTTTTTTGTACCATTCACCAGATATGTTCCCTCACACAATCCTGTCTCTGAGCTCTACAGACAGTTCTTTCCTTTACATGGCTTGATTTTTGCTGTGATATGCATTGTCAGCTGTTAAGTAGACAGGGCCGTATCTTTCCAAATCATGTCCAATCAACTGAATTTACCACAGATGGACTCCAATCAAGGTGTACAAGCATCTCAAAGATGATGAAAAGAAATGGGAGGCACCCAGAGCTTAACCCTTAGACTCCCAGCGCCGTACATGTACGGCGCAAAAATCACTGCCGCAAGTCCCAGCGCCGTACATGTACGGCGCTCTGATCGGGCGGGCGCAGGAGCTGCGCCCGCCCGATCAGTGGCGGGGGTCCGGCTGTGCCCAGGTGCCGGACCCCTGCTGAATGCGCCAGCATCGGTGAAAACACCGATGCCGGCACATTAACCCTTCATGTGCCGTGGTCAGCGCTGACCGCGGCACATGTGGTGTGCGGGAGTAAATGAATTCAGGATGGCTAGCGGGGGGACCATCGGCACCATCCCCGCGCTGCTGTGACGGGGACCCGATGGCTTGGATAGCAGCCCGATGCCTTCCTTAGGCATCGTGGCTGCTATCCCTGCGTGCCTGTGCGATCCAGCCACCTGGATCGCACAGGAAGCAGGCTGTAAGTATATTACACTGAGTAATACACTTACAGCCAATGCATTACACTACAAAAGTATTGTACTGCATTGTAAAGGGGATCAGACCCCCAAAAGTTAAATAAAGTGGAAAAAAAGTTAAAAAATAAAGTTTCGTAAAAAAAAAGCCATTTTCCAAAAAGAAAGTTAAAAAAAAAGAAAGATAAACATATTAGGTACTGCCACGTCCGTATCGACCGGCTCTATAAAAATATCATGTCATAGACCCCGCCAGGTGAACGCAGTAAAAAAAAAAAAAAAAAAGTGCCAAAACAGACATTTTTTGGTCACCTTCTCTTACAAAAAGTGTAATAGCAGGCGATCAAAAAGGCGTATTTGTCCCAAAATGGTACCAATCAAACCGTCATCTTGTCCCGCAAAAATGATACCCTACCTGAGACAATCGCCCGAAAAATAAAAAAAATATGGCTCTCTGAAAATGGCAACACAAAAGAAAGATTTTATTCTGTTCAAAAATAAATCTGATGTGTCTCGTCATCTCGTCCTTCAAAAAATGAGCCCCCACATAAGACAATAACTCAAAAAAATAAAAAAAGCCCTCTAACGTCCCAAAAAAGTAAAATGACATTTATAAAATGATGCCAACATAAAGTATACATATGGGGAATGTAAAATAATTATTTTTGGAGGTATTACTATGTATTTTGAAAGTAGAGAAATTGAAATTTGCTAATTTTTCCAAATTTTTGCTAAATTTGGCATTTTTTTTTATAAATAAAAATGAAATATTTTGCCACAAATTTACTACTATCGTGAAGCACAATATGTGACGAGAAAACAATCTTAGAATGGCCTGGATGAGTAAAAGCGTTCTAAAGTTATTACCACATAAAGTGACACATGTCAGATGTGCAAAAAACGGCCTGGGATTTGAGGTGAAAAGTGGCCCGGTACTGAAAGGGTTAATGTTGTGTCATAGTTAAAGATATGAATACTTACATCCATGCAAAATTTTAGTTTTTCCAATTTAATAGATTTGCAAACATTTCTAAAATTCTGTTTTCACTTTCTCAATAAGGTGTACTGAGTGCAGAATGATGAGGGGGGAGTGAACATGAATTTTATTTTATTTTTTTTGTTTTAGGACAAGATTCCAACATAAAAATGTGAAAAAGTGAAAGGGTCTGAAGACTTTCCAAATGCACTGTATATTATGGATGCAAATGTTGGATGAAGGTGTCTGTATAGAGACAGTTGCTGCCGCTGAAGTTGTGTTTTTTTTTTTCTCTTACCTGCAGTGGAACTTGCATTATTATTATCATTATTTTATGTAGAGCTGTACCTATGCAAAAAGAGGTGGATTAATACATAACACGTGAAGGTACATTATAAATGGCATTTATGACATTTACAGAATTAAGAGACCAAAAGAAAAGAGATGAGAAGGACTTTCAATCTACAAGTAAAGGGAAAGAGAGACAGAATGGAGCGGAGGTCGAATATGTACACTGCTGCTCCGTCCAAAATGTATAGGACTGATGAAGGTGGCAAAGTACTGACTTTGGCTGTCTCTGTCAGTAGTGTAGACTTTGAATGCAGCAGCAGCATGTGTTTGGTTACGACTCTATTGAAATATGGGACATGGGATTCCTGTGGTTATTGTTGGCGTTCTCAGCGCTGGGGCGCCTCAGCGATCGGTCACCTTTTAAAATATCCTTTGGATAGGTTAAAATTGTCATTTTAGGAGCTACCCTCTTTAAGAGTGCAGCCTAAAACTTGTTTTCATTCTTTTATTTGTTTATGCCACCATTTTGGAATACATCTACTTTATTGTGTAACTTCTAAACAATTTTTTGTTACAAAAAAAAAAACAATGTGATTCCGCCATTGTTAACGGGGTTTTTTTGTTCTTACGGTGTTCACTGCACAGTCAAAATAACATGTTAACTTTATTCTGTAGGTAGATATGATTATGAAGTTACCAAATTCATTTTTGTCAAGTTTTACTCATCTTAAAAAATTAAAAACTTTTTTTTAATAGGAAAAAAAGATTGCACTATGTCACCATATTTTAACATCCATAACTTTTTACGCCGACGGAACCGTTTGAGGGCTCATGTTTTTTTGGAGGGCAATATGCAGTTTTAATTTATACCATTTTAGGATGGTGCAGCCATTTTATTATTGCCACCGCTGCAACAAGTCATTTTATGAAATTTCTCCCTTCTTAGATATTCTATGATCAACTGTGAGTAGTTTTATTGCAAAGTGGAAGCACTTAGAAGCCAAAATGGCCGACCATGTAAAGTTACAGAGCGGAGTCGCAGAGTTTTGAGGCGCATCGTGTATAAAAGTCACCAACACTCTGCCGACTCAGTAACTGCAGAGCTCCAAACCTCCTCTGTCATTAAGATAAGTACAAAAACTGTGTTGTGTCTGGAACTTCATGGCATAGGTTTCCATGACTGAGCAGCTACATGCATGCCTTACATCACCAAGCACAATGCCAAGTGTGAGGAGTGGTGTAAAACATGCCGCCACTGGAATATGAAACAGTTCAAACGTGTTCCTCTCTAGCCAGCAGTCTGATTGATGAGTCTGGGTTTGGTGAATGCCAGGAGAACATTATCTGCCTGACTGCATTTTGCCAACAGTCAAGTTTGGTGGAAGAAGGATAATGCTATGGGATTGTTTTTCGGGATTTGGCCTAGACCCCTTTGCTCCAAATAAGGGAAATCCTAATTGTTTCAGCATAGAAAGGACTTTTCCTGTTTCATCATGATGGTGCTCCAGTGCACAAAGCAAGGTCCATGAAGACTTGGTTGGGTGAGTTTGGTGTGGAAAAAACTGACTGATTCATACAGAGCCCTGACCTCAATTCCAATGAACACTTGAACTAGAACATGAATTGTGAGCCAAGCCCTGTTATCAGACATCATTGTCTGACCGCACAAGTGCTCTTCTGGATAAATGGGCAAAAATTCCCACACTTCAAAATTTTGTAGAAAGCTTTTCCAGAAGAGCAGACCGTGTTTTAGCTGCAAATAAGGGACCAACTCCATATTAATGCTTATGGATTTAGAATGTGATGTCATAAAAGCTCCTGTACGTGTGTTGTGTAGGGGTCACAATCCTTTTGCAAAAATAGTGTAAATTAAAAAAAAACACTAAAGTAAAATCCTGCAGTAAATTGCACTGGCCACTAATAATAGGCACCATTCTCGGTCTGTACAGATCACTTTTTATCATTATCATGATAGGCAGGATTACAATAAAGGATATCACTTGTACAGAACACACAGGATCCACCATTAACAATAGGTCATGGTCACTGCTTATCTATTCTTTTGTTGTACAGTGACCTTAGCATATGTCCCAGAGCGTGCCTAGAAAACTCTTCCAATGAAGGCAATCATAAAAGAAAAACAGAAAAAAGGATATGTGTCATGATCTGACTTACCATATTTTTCAGACTATAAGATGCATAGGACTATAAGACGCACCCAGGATTTATAGGAGGAGAATAAGAAAAACATAGTTTTCAGCAGACCTTAGATCAGACCTCCAATCCTCATCAGAACCCCTCAGAATGGACCCATTTTAGAACTCAGATGAGACCATAAAAATAAACTTACCTCACTCCCTCCAGATGGCATTGCCAATCTGCAGATCCAGCACTCACTGCTTCCTGCTCTTCTTCTGGCTTGTTGCACAGCGTCAGATCATAGTACGCATCTACGTGTAGACCAGGGAGGTTGAGTACTGCTGGTGTAACACTTCCTTCACTGCTCTCCATGCCTCCAGCATGCTAATGACTGCTTCTATAATGGAAGCGATCATTAGTATTCACACTATAAGAAGCACTGCCATTTTCGTCCACTTTTGGGGGGAAAATGTGCATCTTATAGTCCAAAAAATATGGTAGCTGAAAACGATATAGGTGACATGTTCCCTTTGGCCCAAAAATGGCTTGTCCATAAAGGTTTTTTTCCAGGGGAAAATGAAAAAGAAGCACCTCACTTGAACCCCCTCTGCTGACATTCCAACAATGCTCCAGTTCCCACTGCTTTCTACTTCCTGATTCTGGCTTGACACACAGGAAACGGCTAGAGGTGTCTGCTCAACCGATCATTGGCCAAGGATCACCGTTGTGCCCAGTGAATGGCTGAGCAAATATCTTTTTCCATTTCCCGTGTGTAGAGCTGGGAGAAGGTATTTGGCCACATCGGGGACTGGAGCAGAGTCAGAATGGCAGTAGCAGGTAGAGATGAGCGAAGTTTTGAAAAATTTGATTCGGAAGATTCACCGAACTTTGTCAAGAAATTTGTTTTGTTCCGAATTCATTCGTCACTAATTGTGATACATCTGGTATACCCAGGCCCCTCTGCCTAATCATATTTTTCCCACAAGGTTGCCCAATCTCATTGTAAAGGCTTGGAACTTAAACTGCAAGAAGAGTGCAGGAGGAATGTTTTGCCATGTACATTATGTTGTAGAGCACCCACATTCATAGTTAAAGTGTAACTGTCATTCTTTTTTTATTTTTGTAATGTGTAGAGGCAGTGATACTGACCATTCTTGTAATATACCGTAATTAATGAAATCGTACATTTCTATTAGAAAAATAGCTCTAAAGTGGCCCATTTTGAGCCTTAGTAACGCTCCTCTGTCTTCTGTTTACATAACTGTGGAGACTTGCTCAACACTGACTGTGTTATGATTAGCGAAAACAGGTTACCAAAAAACAACAACCTACAAAATGTAGCAGGCAACATCAATATCCCCCTCAACAAAAAGCCGACCTCATAAAAGATCAATTAAGCACATACAAAGACACCTGAGTTTCAAAAAATGACTAAAAATAATCATCTTTATTAAATCATAACAAAAAATTAATTAGACTAAAAAAGAGATGACATACATCACATGAAAGTGCAGGAAACTCCTGAGAGATATAATGGTAACACATTCCATATAGAGGGAAATGACTATGTGTCATTAAAACACCCAAGCTATAGGATTGTAGCAGAGTGCCGAATAAATCCTAACACTGCCATCAATTTACACATATAGGATCAAATACATAGATAAACCCTCCAAAATAAAAATTACAAACAACATATCTATGTAAAGGACAATCCCCACAGGAGGACCACACATCCCCGACGCGTGCTTCGGCAGGACCTTTCTCTAGGGGCACCCCTAGTCGTAAACAGCAGTGGTAGTAACAGTGTGCACCAAGATTCATAGGTACTCCTTTCTGTTAACCAAAAAGAAAAGCATACGGTACCTTTCAGTAAAACAAAAAAATGTGTGAGTGCCCCTGCAGGAGCTGTGTCCAAATGGCCCTTTAGTGAAAAAGCAAAAAATAAGTGACTCCTAAAAGCAAAGTTTATTAAATATCCGATAAAAAAGAACTAAATAGTAAATATCAGAAAGAAAAGAAAGGGAGGTTGGGATGGGGTGCACAGCAGGAAAATCCCTGTAAGGCCCTAATCGTAGCCCTGTGCCCAGGGAGGCCCCCTGATGGTGGGGGTGCCCTGTCCCCGAACCTAACCTACTAGATCCCTAGCTCACCCTAAGGGAGTGAGAAATAACAAATGGTACCACCAATACCCCAACAGCATCAGCGCCACATGAGAGTGTTATTGCCCGTCAGCCTACTTTATTGTAAAGCACCCCTTGAGGGAGTATCTCCGTGGCCTCGGGCAAGTATTTATCTGAACTTTTTACCTCATGTTGGCATCTAACTTGTCAGTATAATGCGAAATACCTACCGGATGTATCCTTCTTTTTCCCCCATCTATGTGGACATCACCCCCTGAGGAGCCTACAGAGCTGGGCGAAACGCGTTGGAGTATTGGTACCATTTGTTATTTCTCACTCCTTTAGGGTGAGCTAGGGATCTAGTAGGTTAGGTTCGGGGACAGGGCACCCCCACCATCAGGGGGCCTCCCTGGGCACAGGGCTACGATTAGGGCCTTACAGGGATTTTCCTGCTGTGCACCCCATCCCAACCTCCCTTTCTTTTCTTTCTGATATTTACTATTTAGTTCTTTTTTATCGGATATTTAATAAACTTTGCTTTTAGGAGTCACTTATTTTTCACTCAATATATGTTACGTGACCCTGACCCCTACCTAATAGGTATCGATTTATAACTATATATACAAATGGCCCTTTAGTGGAAAAAAAAATTGGAGACAGCTCCAATAAAGTAGTGGAGATTTTTTTTTTATTTTAATGCATGTTGTGGCAGTCCAAACACATGATTTATAATCCCTTCTGTTAGCTGTCGAATCACTGTGCGTCGGTATTACAGGTCAATATTAGCATCAGGTCTAATATATCACCCTGGACCTAACCGTGCAGTTTCCCAAGATTCAAGTAGTGGCCCCTTGACAGAGTGGGGACGGTGGCAGTAGTGGCAGTAACCATGACCATAGTGGCCCCATGACAGAGTGGGGATGCTGGCAGCAGTGACATAAACCGTGACAATAGTGGCCCCTATGACCGAGTGGGGATGGTGACAGCAGCAGTGGCAGTAGCCATGACAATAGTGGACTCATGACAGAGTGGAGACAGTGGCAGAAGCATTAGTGGCCCCATCACAGAGTGGGGTCGGTGGCAGCAGCAGAGGCAGTAAACATGAAAGTAGTGACCCTCGTGACAAAGTGTGAACGGTGGCAGCAGCAGTAACCATGACAATCCGATTCGTTACCATGAAGCGTAAGGAAATTTGAATTAGCTGCTAATTAAATTTTTCTAAACTTCGGATCGAATTCCACTTTGGATGCTTCGAGTTTCTTAACACTAGCAGCAGGGGATTGGTGAAGTGAGTAATGCTTAATTTTTTAAATTTTATGTTGATCCTTTCTGTCCCTTAAAAAAATTCTCAGCTCCTTTAAAGGGATTTTCTGGTTACACATAAAAAGAAAAAAAAAAAAACACCGGCATTCAACCTCACTGCTTAATATAAATCAGATGAAGTTGTGAGTGCATTTTGACTCCTCCAACATAATTGCAATCTGTGACCCCCACTCTGTGTTTACAATCCAGCGTAAGGCACATGGGGAGTGTCTGTAGCATCAGGTCTCTGCCTTTCCTTCCCCTCCCAGCTGGAGCATCATAGATCCAAACAGTGCCCAGCAGCCTCATTAGTATTCACTTAAAGGGGTTCTCCAGGAATTTAAAAAATGAAAATACTTAAATATTACTTCATTATAAATATATTACCAAATACCTTTCATTAGTTATAATGCCTCATTTTGTCCTGGGAGCAATCATTAGGAAACATAAAATGGGCACCATCCTACTAGCGCACACAAAACCTGTCCTAATTACACAGGAGGACAAGTTAAAGAGCTGTGCCATCTTCCTCTCTTACTTGTCAGGTATTATGATCCTAAATACAGAAGATAAGATCTCCAGCTGAATTTTTGTGGGAATGGAGTTCATAAAGAGACATGAAGTACAGAGAGGAGATGGGGGTGTAGATAATGAGCTGCAGCACTTGTATGCAGTCTCCATTACCACAGTCTGTCCTGTCCGTCCTCTCTGTACTTCATGAACTCCATTCCTACAGAGATTCAGCTGAGGATCTTATTAGCTGTATTCAGGATCATAATCCCTGACAAGCGGAGCAGAGAAGAGGATGAGGCAGCTCTTTAGCTCAGTGCTCTGAAGTAACTTGTCCTCCTGTATGATTAGGACAGGTTGTGTGTGTACTAATAGGACGGCTGCCATTTTATTTCTCCTAATGATTGCTTCCTAGACAAAATGAACCAATATTGCTAATGAAAGGTATTTGGGAATATAGTTATACTAAAGTAATATTTAAGTATTTTCATAATTCCCGGAGAACCCCTTTAAGTGCAGTGAATATTTATGAAGCTGTGTTGAATATGGGTTGGGGGATCGGCCCTTTTTCACCACACAGACTTTTACAAAAGAAATTATTTAAAGGTCAGGATTTCAACCTTAGTTCTTCTGTATGTCAGACAGAAGAGTTACCATTACACTAGAGGCCTGTTCTTTAGGAAGGGCTGAATTTTCAGTGCTTAAAAACTATTTTCTTCACTGCCATAACACTATAGTATATTACTGAATTAAGGAAAAAGAATTGCGCCATTTATCAATCACCATAAATAATTATTATTATGGTGATAATATTGTTATGATTACAAGGATACCAAATACTGTTTTATGATATTTCATACTAATTATGTTACAAAAACTTAGTTTTTGCTTTATTAGTTTTTTTTTTAGTAACAACTTTTTAGAAAATTGTAAATTTTACCATAAAAGAAAAAAAAGAAATAAAAATTCTTTTTTTCTGCGATAAGTTTTACTATGAAGATTATTTTACAGTTCTATGTAAGATTTGAACCCCACACCCTCTCTAAAGTAAGCAGCTTCTTTACCCACATCTCTATAGAAAAGCTCTGCTGTAAAATGGGATTTTTCCTTATAGTGTTGCTGTTTATTTTTTTTATTTATATTAAATATCACAAAACATTTGGCATCCTGTAAACCCGTACAATGTAGTGAACATATTTTTTATGGTAACTGGTAAACAGCATAAGTAAAAATGGAGGGAGATTGTACGCAGTTTGCCTGTATGGAGCACTTGGAACCAAGCCTGCTTGAAGCCCTGCTGGAAAAAAAAAACTCACTCTAAGGCCCCATTCACACGTCCGTATAATGTGTCCGCATCCGTTTCCGCAATTGCGGATAGGATGCGGATCCTTTCATTTCAATGGGTCCCGAAAAAATGCGGACTGTACACCGTGTGGTGTCCGCATCCGTGTGTCCGTTCTGACTGTCCGCAAACAGAAATCCTCCTGTCCTACTTTTCCTCCGATTTTGCGGTCCGTAGCCCAATACAAGTCTATGGGACGTCCGTAAATGCGGAAGACATGCGGAAAGGCATCTGCATGTCATCCGTATTTGCGGATTCCTTTCCAGGAGGGGTGAAAAAAAAAGATGTTATTCATCCTTCCGTTTTTTGCGGATCCGCAAAAAACGGATAACATATGGATACATCCTTTCAGTTTTTTATGGAAAAACGGAACGGATGTCCTGGAAAAACGGAGTTTTTTTTCGGAACAACGGATCCGCAAAAAACTGACCGTTTTCCAGGATGTGCAAAAATATGGACGTGTGAATGGAGCCTAAGTTACAGAATCATTGCTGACATCACGGCCTTAGAGGAAAGGTCATTGATGATGTTGTGTCTACAGGGCGGATCCTTACAAGCCTTGCTACTCCTCAGATGTAGACGTGATATCATCGGGATTGGGAACTATCAATTGGACCCTCACCGATCACAAAGATTCACAGGATCAGGGTATCATTCTTGATACAACCTATTCAGGAGCCTCGCTCAGACAGTATCACATACGTATATATTTCCACATTTCTGTGGATGTACCTAAATTAACTAAATAAACTATTCTGTGCACACATTTTTGTGTTCTTCTAATGTAGAAAACAATGCAACAGCTAAGATGAGCATAATGTACTTGTGACAGAAGCCTGACAACGGATAATCTAGATGAATATCTCCATATCAGGCAGCGATGGATTATGTTTCTGGTAGGATCCTAGCTGATAGTTTTGTTATATAATGTGTTTAATCCTTTTATTGGCAAATAACATTTCATGCCCGTCTCTGTTTATCTCATTGTACTGTTCTTAATTATGATTTTAGTGTACTGACATAGTCAAGGATGGCAACTCGTGTAAGATGTATTGCTTTGTTAGTCATTCTGGTAGACTTGGTTTTGAAATAGTTGTAGATCAGTTGGTTGGAACTTGGAAATAACTACCGTTTTTTTTCACCTTATAAGACGCACCTGAAAAATATATTTCATCAGACCTCCGAACAGACCTCATTCTTCATCAGACTTTAGATTAGACCCCTTTATCTGATTTCCATATCAGACCTCAGATCAGAACCCCATGTCAGACCTCAGATGTCCATGTCAGTCCTCAGATCAAACCCCCGTATCTGAGCTCTGATCAGACCCCCATCAATGATAAAATAAATTACAGCAAGTGCAGTCACTGCTCCCCACTCCTCCTGCATACTAGCAAGCACTTTTATAAGACACAGTGCCATTTTCCCCACACTTTTGGGAGAAAAAAGTGCATCTTATAAAGTGGAAAATACGGTAAATGGAAATCTGATGTTTTTGACTAGGGATGAGCGAACTTTTGAAAAGTTCGGTTCGCTTCGGCGAACTTTCGTGAAGTTCGGATTCGTACGAACCGAACCTAAAACGAACCTTGCTATAACGGCTGAATAATTGCTGCTGCAATAATGGGAGTCTGATAGGGTATAGTTTCGTTTACTTGCAGTTGCTTTTACAATGAAAAAAGTTGAAAAAATCCAAGTGACTTCAACAACGGCGATGCAAAATATACGCATATTTTAGAATCTACACTAATGCGTACGCTAATGCGAACATTCCCGCACAAATAACGAACATACAGTCTAGCGTTGTCAAAGGTACGCTACTTAACTGAATGAATATGTACGCATTAGCGTACGCATACACTGCGTCTGCGAACATTCCTACTCAAGTAACGAACATACAGTCTAGCGTTGTCAAAGGTACGCTACTTAATAATGTACACTAATGTGTACGCTAATGCGTATGAATTCATAAAATGCGTGTACACATTAGTGAACATTCTCAAATATGCGTATATTTTGAGTCGCCGTTATTTTAACCAGATTCGTTACGAACTATCTCAAAATTCGGTTCGGTGACGAACCGAACTTTTGGGAAAGTTCGTAACGAATCTGGTTCGTTACAGTTCGGTTCGCTCATCCCTATTTTTGACAATAAAAATTTTTAGTACAACTATCAGTATTGATTTCTGATTTTTACTCCAATTTCAGACACAATTTGGCCAGTGAGATGTCTCACAAACACTGATGGCTATTTCCTCAATTTTATACTGTATGTATAAAAGATGCACCTGTTTTTCCACATTGTAAAACCTCTTTGGTAAAGCTGGGAATGGAATACATATTGTGTAGCACTATACAGAGATTATCGCACCGACATCAGTCCTTTCACTTTGGGGCTCACAATCTACCTTATTTTTTGCCTTGTAAAATTCACCTAGGTTTTAGAGTAGGAAAATAAGAAATAAAAATATTTTTCATCAGATCCCCAATGTTAATCAGACCCCCAAACAGATCTCATATCAGACCGCAATGTTAATTAGACCCCCAAACCTTAGATCAGACCCACCAGTGCCGATTAGACTGCAGCTGGGACCCCCATTACGACCTCAGATAAGACCCCCAATGCTGATTAGACTGCAGCTCGGACACGAACAAAAAAATCAACTCTCCTCTCCTGTTCCAGATGCCGCCAATCCTGGGATCTATTGCTCTTCCTTCTGCGCTGTGCTGTGAACCGTCACACAGCATGAGGTCACATAGTGCTCCTACGTCCTTACACTGGGTGTGAGTACAGAGCCAGCACAGGGACCGATGTATTCACTGCTTCCCGGTCCTGCTGTACATAATTGGTATTCGCCCTGTAAGATGCACTGACGTTCTCCCCACACTTTCTATCATCAGTGGTAGAAAGGAAGATTCCAGGAAGGGGTTATCCAAGATATAAAACATGCCCCCAAATGCCCGGGCCCCCCGTATAGATGATACTTGCCCTTACACCTGCTTCTTCATCACTCCTGATCAAGATATCTGGCGACGGGGGGATAGCAGCCAATAGCAGGCCTTGACTGGGACGAGCCTCCCTAACCTCGCGGGAGATCCAGCAGTGGCCGTGCGGGGAGCAGGAGCAATGCAAGGAAGTTGCCGGGGAGCAAGTAAGTATAATGTATGCGAGGGGCCCGGGCATTGGGGGACATGTTTTGTAGTTTAGATAACCCCTTTAAGGAGAAGAGACTTTTTTTGTATGTCTAACTGCGTTTCAAGGTTGGATTGCCCTCAGGCAGTCACTGGAGCCTATAGTGTTTGAACCACCCATCGTTCGGTCTGGTTTCAAGGCCCTCCTTATTTGTAGTCCTTCCCCTCATTTATGTTGCCATAGCTTGTGGATGTCACCCTGGCCTTACACAGTTCATCAGTCCATTCATTGGTTTCATAAGGTAAAACTATTAGATTTACATTGTCTTAATAGTCCCTTAAATTGCTTTACCTTTTCAGCAGACCACATTCTGTGATCTTAGGCCTTGAGTTTATTTTTCTCTCTCCCCAGTGATGCCGCTCACAGCAGCCTTTGTGGAAAAAAAAGGCCCTTGACTTGCTATCTCCGGCACATTTGTGTTCTCACACAGGACAGAGCGCTCACAGTGCAGGGATTTAGAGGCCTTCCAGCTAATTGCCATCTTGTAAATTTAATTGGACTGCCTCCCTAGACACTGTTCTTAAATCAATTAGGCTACGAGTTGGCTGTCACCTCCTTCTACCAAGAAGAGCACCATCCAAGTGAGGTCAAGCATCTAAAGGGGGAAAGATGTTTCACCTCAACCACTGAGATTTCTCACACGTTAAAATTCATTGTTTGCATTTAGATGAAGTATTTTTCACAGTGTAAAATTGCTCTTTTCCCTTTCGATTCATTATTTCAGCCGGAGTTTACTTATAGGGGATCGTTACTGATTTTTTTTTTTTTCCAGTTACTGTCTCCTCTGTGTCACTTTAATAAGGTTAAGCAGTGCTCTGGCCGGACTCTCCTTGTTAATGAGATCAATTGACTTCTGGGGATGCAACAACTGATAAATAATAAATCCTTTCCTTATTATTTTACAAGCCTTGTGGTTCTGCCCACGAGAGCAAGTACCATGAACGACTAAACTACAAGTAACACCCTTGCTTTGGATATTAGACAAATGTGATGAAATTTGTAAAACTATTTTTTTGGCGGAGGTTTTGTATAAATTGCCTCCTAACAATTTACGTCCACGTTGGTATGATGCATTATGTAACATGCAGAGTTATAGAAGTAGATTTTTCAGAGTTAGGCCCCATTCACACGACGATTACTGCGGACCCGCGAATATACGGGGGCTGCTCGGCGTGTGTTCCGCAGAAAATGCCTATACACGCACGGACAAGTATAGGACATGCGTCAAAAGGGCCACATCTATTCCCGCAATTTTGCGGATAGATACGGCCCCATTGACATGGTCGTGTGAATGGGGCCTTACTATTTCATTCTCGGATGTAAACTTTCTTTATTAGGCCCTTCTGGCATCAAGTTTTCACCCTTTTTGTGATGTATACACCAGGATTATACTTCCAATGGAAGACGTCAATGTATCCCACTGTATAGGAATACAGTGGGACACATTGTCCATTGTGCAAGGAGTCCTATGTATATACTTACCAGGGCCATAATGGGATGTGAAGACTAAGGTCTTTTACAAATGATGGCCTATCTGAGCGGTTACTGTTGCACTACTCCAATTTAATTGAATGTGAGTAACTCTGCAGTTACCAGCTCCGTCCATTACACACTGGGCAGAGCTGTGTAGTTCCAGCACTGATACTACAACAGCTGATTGACAGGGATGCTTGGTGTCAGGCCCCCACCAATCAGATAGTGATGGCTTATCCTGAGGATAGACCGTCACATGTAAAGGATTGGGTAACCTTATTAGAGGGGTATTCTCATCACAGACAATGGGGGCATATCGCTAGGATATGCCCCCATTATCTTATAGGTTCCTACACCTATATCGGGAATGGAGCCCCGTGAGGTAGTGGCTTGAGTACTCTGATCTGGCCAACACCAAGCACACTCCCCATAGAAGTGAATGGGAGCAAACCTCACATGACTGGCCACTGCTCTCATTCACTTCTATGGGCCTGACGGAAATAGCTATTTTCGGCTGGCCCATAGAAAATGAGTGGTGGGCGGCTGCACATGTGCAGTGCACCCTCCAACACTTTCAGGGCTCCATTCTCAATATAAGTGTGGGTCCCAGCGCCTATAAGACAATGGGGGCATATCCTAGCGATATGCCCCCATTGTCTTCGATGAGAATACCCCTTTAACATTTTTCACATTTGCGTGTTTTTGTTTTGGTTTTTTTCCAGCGGTATTTTTATATCTTATCAAAAATTATAGTCTGCAGCGTTATTCCTGCTGTCAAAAATACTCGAGACCCTGACTGCCCGCAGTATAAATCAGCTAGGTCATTTTAGGTCTAACAGGATATGTAAGTATGAATTAGAAAAAGCGAATGCATCATACTGTAGACGTCACAGTTCCGTTCTGAACCGAAGTCATGAATCTAGTGTTAGCAGAGCCTTATGTGTATCTATGTCAGTTTTCAGCATGGTTGAAGGAGCTGTATATAGGTCTCTCTCCCACTGCTTCATCTTGGATTGATTTGTTGATACTGGATGGCGTTATTTCTGGGCAGAGTTCTTTCAGTTCTTCATCTACTTTTTATGGGACATTTAAAAAGATGACCACATACATTACCTAGTCTGCTATGGCTGTCGCCACGTTCTCCTGATCTCGATTTTAAGTACGATATTGCCATGAACCAAGAGATAGCAGCATGCTTGACCTCCTGAAAAGGAATCTTTCTCTCCGAAAAGTTCAATCAGTAGCACTAAGACAACAGACCTGCAGACAATATTTCCCTCTGCATGAAGCCAGGGGTGTAGCTAAAGGCTCATGGGTCTCGATGCAAGAGTTCAGCTTGGGCCCCCCTTCCCTCAGTGCTTTGTGGGCAGGGGCAGGAATTGAAACTGCACCTCTTCCACGCTCCCCCCATGCCAAATTCTTGACCTAACCCCTTCCCTCCAGCCAGAGGTGTAACTTGACCAGCATGCACGGTCTATAATACTGGTGTCTTCTTATGCAGCAGAAGGGTCTTTGGGGCCCCCTCAGGCTCCTGGGCCCAGTAGTGACTGCTACCTCTGCACCCCCTATAGCTACATCCCTGCATGAAGACATAGTGTTATCATGGAGGATAAATACAACTGTAAATGAGTATTCACAGTATTATCCCTGATACAGTCACATTCTGCTACAATGGACCAAACTGCGTTGCATTTTTTCTCATTATGTTGTATTTTATATCTGCTGTTCTTTACAAAGGTGCTTTAACCAGAGGACAGCTGGGCCCTGTGGAGCTCGTCTCTCAGTACCTCCGACATGAAGAAGTAGATGAAGCCATCGCTATCCTGACATGTTTGAGTTGGAACACAGCTGGACTACAATGCTATACATGCATGAGCGCCATTGTAAACCATCTCCTAAGGCAGAAGCTCACCCCTGACAAAGAAGGTGATACCTTGCTTTCTTGAATATTTTTACTTTTGTGTCTTTCCTATATACATAGAAAGCAAATGCTCAAACATAAAAACACAACTTCTAGCCATATAGTAAAGCATCCTCATAATCTAATCAATTAATAGTGTAAATACGGAAACAGTATGGCGGCCTTCATAAGAAGTGCACTGAAGTAAGATGCTCCAGAGACGCACGTCTCAAAATAATTTGTCATATATTTTGGCTCTCTGTGCAACAGAAAGACAAATTCATTCTCGCTATGAGCTGGTGTAAATGTGAGGGATAATTTATGCCAGTTTTCAACATGTATAATAATTAAAAGGATTTTCCAGGAGTAGAATATTGATGACCTACTCTCAGGATTAGGGATGAGCGAACCGAACTTCACCAGTTCGGTGTTCGGGTGGGTTAGGAATTCCATTATAGGTTCTGTCATAACGGAATTCATAGACTGATTACAAAACGGAAGCCTTTAAGAGACATCATAATAAGAGTTGAGTGAACGTGCTCGTAACGCGCACTGTACTGCTCGGATCCCCTGCGCCTGAATGGCCGCAGGCATCCGGATCCGTCCTCACCTGACTGTAAGTCAATGGGGGCGGATCCGTTTGGTATGACACACGAGTGTGTCATACCAAACGGATCCATCCCCACTGACTTGCAGTCGGGTGAGGAGGACGGATCCGGATGCCTGCGGCCATTCAAGCGCAGGGGATCCGAGCAGTACAGTGCGCGTTACGAGCACGTTCGCTCAACTCTAATCATAATAGAAGTCTATGGCCAAGCATAACGGATCCATCTGGTTTACGTTATGCAGGATGGAAAACAAAGTCCTGCATAACAGAAACCAGACGGATCCGTTATGCTTGACCATAGACTTCTGTTATGACAGATCAAAACATAATGCCTCTTAAAGGCTTCTGTTTTGCATTCCGCTACGAATTCCGTTATAACGCAATTCCAAACCCACCCGAACCCCGTGAAGTTCGGGTTCGCTCCTCCCTACTCAGGACAGGTCATCAATATTAGATCACTAGGGATCTGGCACCCCACCGATCAGCTGTCTGCAAAAATGCCAAGCTTTGACCAGATAGTTTTCAGACCAAAAGTGCTGCATGCAGGACATTGCATGGCGTTTATGCCAGAAAGCAATCTGATATCATTATAGTCCATGGGAATTCAGCAATGTGTGGCTGTATCCAGCTTCCTTGGATATGGTGAACTCTGGTAGTCTGTTCCTTTACTGGAACAGACAACTGCAGTTCATAAATCGTATGTGAACCTAACATTAAGCACAGTGGCTCTTTCTTATTTTTAACCCTGTGCAGCACCACCCCCATTCAGGCACTTGTCAGGAACTGCAATTCAGTCCTACTTACTTGAATATGGTTGTGCAGTGTTTTAATACTGATGATCTGTCCAAGGAATAGGTCATCAATGTCAGGTTGGTGGGGGTCCGACCAAGTAGTGCTCACATGTGTGGTGGTGGAACTCATGCGAGAACTACTTTCACTACTTTCCTGCGTGTCTTCTTACTTATAGAGGCCACGCCATTGAAGTCAAGAGAAAGGTCAAATAGTTGTAATTACACTGCGCCGCCTCTAGAAGCAAGATAACACACATATAATGTGACGAGGAGCTTCACTACGTCTTCATATAGCTGATCTACAGAATTGAACTGGCCCACGGCGACCAATCCACTTTCCAGGAAACTGTTTATCTAGGAATGCTCGGACCTGACACCCATAATGTGGTGGTGCACCATCTTGTGGGAAAAACTCAGGGAACGTGCCAGCTTCAGTGCATAAAGAGGGAAACACATCATCATGTAGCAGTTGAATGGCCCCCAAGGTCTCCCGATCTGACCCCCTTAGACTTTTATCTTTGGGGTCATCTGAAGGCAATTGTCTATGCTGTGAAGATACGAGATGTGCAGCACCTGAAACTACGGATACGGGAAGCCTGTGCTTGCATAGAAACTTGTAAATAACTCATGAAAGAATAAAGTTGCGTTAAAACCGATCACACCATTGTTTTTCTTGTGAAATTCTGAAAAAGTTTGATGTGTCACATGACCCTCTTCCCATTGAAAAAACTAAAGTTGGATCCAAAATGGCCGACTTCAAAATGGTCGCCATGGTCACCACCCATCTTGAAAAGTTTCCCCCCCTCCCATATACTAATGTGCCACAAACAGGAAGTTAATATCACCAACCATTCCCATTTTATTTAGGTGTATCCATATAAATGGCCCACCCTGTGTATATATATATATATATATATATATATATATATATATATATATGTATATATATATATATATATATATATATATATATACACGTATATATACACACACACACACACACACACACACAGTGGTGTATCACCACCGTATGTACTAAGGTCACATGTTAGAAATTTTTTTGTTCTTTTATACAATTCTACCTCTGTTTTCAGTGCTCCTTCTTTACCTGCTGTTCTAAGATGCTCAGAAGTTAAAATGTCTTGGGATGAGAAAAAATACAACAGTTTAATTATCTCTAATTAGTATTAATGAAAAGAACAGAGTCAGATTGGTGCAAATAGCGGCTGTTATCTTCACGGCTGTTTTTTTCTTATCAAAAAGCTGTAGTTAATTGCTTAATAATAACTTGTACCTAAAATGAGTCTCACACAGAAAGATAATGAACATGTTTACAGGTCACCATCATTAATTTTAAAAATGGCCCTCGCCCTATTTATTTCAAACAGATTATGGATCATTTTTATTATTTTCTGCCCACAAAACATCAAGTCAGGAATTAAAAATTAATATCTGGTTTGGGCTTTTTTGCAGCTTTTAAGCTCCTGCCCTCCCCCCCCACTTTAATGTAAAGGTCTTAAAAGGGATGACTTGTGTTAATTTTTAAAAAAAGAGTCTAAGGATACGTTCACATAAGTGTTGATCTGACTGTTTTCCGGCATAAACAATGTGTTACAGACAAATATTGCTACATGTGTCAGGTTTTTGTCTGGCCAACAGCTGGCATTTATTCCGGAACAAGCTACCGTAAGAACCTGCAGTCATGTCTTTCTAATCTCCTCCAAGTGATTTCTAGCAAACCTAAAGTACTACAACATGAAGTTAAAGGGGTTGTCTCTGTTCAGCAAATAGCATTTATCATGTAGAGAAAGTTAATACAAGGCACTTACTAATGTATTGGTATTATCCATATTGTCTCCTTTCCATCACATTATACACTTCTCGTTTCCATGGTTACAACTACCCTGCCATAAAGTGGTGGCGATTCCGCTTGCATACCATAGCGTGCAAGCACGCCCACCGCTGTTGTATTACAGGGTGGTCGTAACCATGGAAACAAGCAGTGTATAATGTGATGGAAAGGAGGCAATATGGGTAATAAAAATACATTAGTAAGGCTACTTTCACACTAGCGTTAAGCACGGATCCGGCGGGTCAAGGGGCCCGCCGGATCCGTGCAGATAATACAACCATGTGGATCCGTAATGAACGGATCCGGTTGTATTATCTTTACCATCTGTTAAACGGATCCATCATAGACTCCATTGAAAGTCAATGGAGGATGGATCCGTTTACTAGTGTGTCACACCAAACGGATCCGTCCCCATTGACTTGCATTGGGGGCTATTCCGGATCCTTCTTGGTGCGGATGCCCAGACCGGAGAGCAAACCACAGCATGTTGCGGTTTGCTCTCCGGTCTGGAGACTAAAGAGAACTGAACGGAATGCTTTTAGGGGCATTCCGTTCTCTTCAGTTCAGTTTTGTCCCCATTGACAATGAATGGGGACAAAACTGAAGCGTTTTATTCCGGTATTGAGCCCCTATGACGGATCTCAATACCGGAATAGTTAAACGCAGGTGTGAAAGTACCCGAAGTGCCTTGTAGTAACTTTCTCTACTTGATAAATGCTATTTGCTGAAGTGGCACAACCCCTTTAACACGGAGAAGAAAAAGAAACAGACTAATATCCCATTCCTGACATGGTGATTTTCTGTTTTTGTGTTTTTGTTTTTTTTTTTTGTTTTTTTTTTAATATATATAACTTTTCCATTTTTCTGTTCACATAGCGGTATGGGGGCTTGTTTTTTGCTGAACAAGTTTAATATTGCATTCAATGTAGTGGGAAGCTGGAAAATGGGAAGAAATTGGGAAACCAAATGCAATTCTGCCATAGTTTTGTTTTTACAGCGTTCCAAGTACAATTACAGCAAAACATCTGTATAGCATTGCTTGTGTTTGTTTTAATATTAAAAAAAAAATAAAAACTTTGGAAAAAAAATAATTTTTTATTCATCTCCATATTCTGACCTCCATAACTTTTTATATTTAAGTCTACAAAGCTGTGTGCGGGCTAATTTTTATGTGACAATCTGTATTTTACGTTGGTATGATTTTGGAGTGTGTACGACTTTTTTGATCAATTTTTATTCATTTTTTTGGGAGGTGAAGCAACAATTTTTCTTTTCTGTTACAACATACACTGTATGGGATAAATAAGTTTATATTTTCGATCATTGTGGGATGCGTTGATGCCTATTATCTTAATTTTTTATTGTTTTTCTTTTTTATTCTTTCGAAAGATGAGTTGATTTGAATTTTAATATTTTTTATATTTAAAAAAACTTTTTTTTTTTTGGCTTTTTATTGTTTTACTTTTTATTTTACAGTACAGACCAAAAGTTTGGACACACCTCATTCAAAGAGTTTTCTGTATTTTCATGACTATGAAAATTGCAGATTTACACTGAAGGCATCAAAACTATGAATTAACACATGTGGAATTATATACTTAACAAAAAAGTGTGAAACAACTGAAAATATGTTCTAGGTTCTTCAAAGTAGCCACCTTTTGCTTTGATTACTGCTTTGCACACTCTTGGCATTCTCTTGATGAGCTTCAAGAGGTAGTCACCTGAAATGATTTTCGCTTCATAGGTGTGCCCTGTCAGGTTTAATAAGTGGGATTTCTTGCCTTATAAATGGGGTTGGGACCATGAGTTGTGTTAGGCAGAAGTCAGGTGGATACACAGCTGATAGTCCTACTGAATAGACTGTTAGAATTTGTATTATGGCAATAAAAATGCAGCTAAGTAAAGAAAAACGAGTGGCCATCATTACTTTAAAGGGGTTGTCCAAGTTATGGAAAAAAATATATAGCACTGTAAATCTGATGGGTAGCAATATATAACTAAGTTCAGCAAGTTTTAGGCAAAAAAAAATCTATATTTCCTCATTTCCCTGGTTCTCTTCTGGCCTTTGTTTACATGCAGTAATAACAATCTCTGCCCCTCCCCCCTTCTCTGCAAAGGCAGTGAATATAAGTGCTGAGTGACATGTCTGCCTGCTGGGATACTCAGCAGCATGTTGTTTGTGTAGGACTACAAGTCCCAGCTGTACAATGACACTGCTGATAAACACAGGAAATTCTCCCTACCTGTTCTTGTACAATTCCTCTATAGCTCCTTGCCCAGCATTTGTCTCCTCTCACTGCTGCAGCTACTATTTGTTGTAAAGCCTTGAGCCCTCAGTATGTTCTGGCTGAAGGGGTTAATGTTTTATCTGAAGGAATCCAGGGAGAGAGCAGATAGCAGCCCGGCAAAGAAAGGGGGCGTGGCCAGTGACGTCTGGTGTACAGACTGTTATCTGAACTCTGAGGCTTGTACACGAAACATCACAGACCAGAGAGATAAGCTGACATCACAGGTCATGTGACCCTCAGTCAACTCTGAGAAACCAGCAGCTTTAGAAACACAAAGTATATGGGAGAGTTGTTATACCTGACAAGTTAGAAACATATAAAGAACAAAAAAATAACTCGGACAACCCCTTTAAGAAAAGAAGGTCAGTCAGTCCGAAAAATTGGGAAAACTTTAAAAGTGTCCCCAAGTGCAGTCGCAAAAACCATCAAGCGCTACAAAGAAACTGGCTCACATGAGGACCACCCCAGGAAAGGAAGACCAAGAGTCACCTCTGCTGCGGAGGATAAGTTCATCCGAGTCACCAGCCTCAGAAATCGCAGGTTAACAGCAGCTCAGATTAGAGACCAGGTCAATGCCACACAGAGTTCTAGCAGCAGACACATCTCTACAACAACTGTTAAGAGGAGACTGTGTGCAGCAGGCCTTCATGGTAAAATAGCTGCTAGGAAACCACTGCTAAGGACAGGCAACAAGCAGAAGAGACTTGTTTGGGCTAAAGAACACAAGGAATGGACATTAGACCAGTGGAAATCTGTGCTTTGGTCTGATGAGTCCAAATTTGAGATCTTTGGTTCCAACCACCGTATCTTTGTGCGACGCAGAAAAAGTGAACTGATGGACTCTACATTCCCGGTTCCCACCGTGGAGCATGGAGGAGGAGGTGTGATGATGTGGGGGGGGGGGTGCTTTGCTGGTGACACTGTTGGGGATTTATTCAAAATTGAAGGCATACTGAACCAGCATGGCTACCACAGCATCTTGCAGCGGCATGCTATTCCATCCAGTTTGCGTTTAGTTGGACCATCATTTATTTATCAACAGGACAATGACCCCAAACACACCTCCAGGCTGTGTAAGGGCTATTTGACCAAGAAGGAGAGTGATGGGGTGCTACGCCAGATGACCTGGCCTCCACAGTCACCAGACCTGAACCCAATCGAGATGGTTTGGGGTGAACTGGACCGCAGAGTGAAGGCAAAAGGGCCAACAAGTGCTAAGCATCTCTGGGAACTCTTTCAAGACTATTGGAATACCATTTCAGGTGACTACCTCTTGAAGCTCATCAAGAGAATGCCAAGAGTGTACAAAGCAGTAATCAAAGCAAAAGGTGGCTACTTTGAAGAACCTAGAATATAAGACATATTTTCATTTGTTTCATACTGTTTTGTTAAGTACATAATTCCACGTGTTAATTCATAGTTTTGATGCCTTCAGTGTGAATCTACAATTTTCATAGTCATGAAAATACAGAAAACTCTTTGAATGAGAAGGTGTGTCCAAACTTTTGGTCTGTACTGTAAGTGCCTAAGGGGACCTCAGCATGCAGTTATCAGATTGCCATTTCTATTCAGTAATGGGATTTAATGCATTACTAAATAGAAAATTCTGTATATTCTAATGCAGTGCTGCCACCAACTGGTCTGCATTGGAATATACCTGAGGTAGGTATCAGAGCCTCCAAAAGGCTCCGGTTTTTCATAACCAATGAACGGCTCCCCTGATCGCCGTATGAGGGTGTCTTTCAAACCCCCTAAAAATAAAATAAGTTATTTAACCCTTTCCTGATGCAGTGATTTTCCGTTTTTGCTCCCTGCATTTCCAGAGCCATTAAATTTTCCATTCAGATAGCCATATGAGGGTTTGTTTTTTGTGGGACAAGTTGTACTTTCTAATGCCACCATTTAATATTGCGTGGGAAGCAGGAAAAAAATTCCAAATAGGTGGAATTGGGGGGACAAAAACAGCAATTCCGCCACAGTTTTAAGACTTTTTAATCACTTTTTATTCAGTTTTATTGGGGGGTAAAGTCATTTGTTTCCATTTCGCCATATGGGATTTTTTTTATTTATTTTTTGCATTTTAATAGTATGGGCATTTTCGCATGCGGTGATACCCATGATATTTTTTTAATTGTTTATTTATTTTGTGGAAAGGGGGTTGATTTTTCTATATTTTTTTTATATTTTTCAAAACTTTTTTTTAAACTTTTTGTGGACTCATCAGATTGCAATTTGTATAGAAGAATGGCATTTTCTCCATTATACTGTACAGAAATAGGTATATTACAGTTCAGTGCTGCCACCTGCTGGCCTGAACTGTAATATACAAGGAATAGCCTGGAAGCCTAGTACAGGCTCAGGAACATTACATGTAGGCATGAGCGAACCGACTTCTTTGGCTCATTGGAGCCAATACATTCTAATACTGTACAGAGCTCCCGTACAGTATTAGAACAAAGTTTTTTGCGAATCGACTTCGGATATTCCATCCGAAGTCGATTCGCTCATCCCTAATTACATGTATAGAACGCTTTCCCGAATTTCTGCTGGTGGAAAGCGTTCCTGCGCTTTCAGGTTTTAGCTTTCTCAGACGACATGTTCACATTTGACCATGACACTGAGGAGTTAAATGCCGCTGTCGGCATTACCGCCGATCGTGGACATTAGCTGCGGGAGTCTGTTGAAACAACAGACACCCGCTTGCTAATGCACTCCAGAGCAAGTCTTTCCATCCTGTACGGTGGACGTCGTGAAGGGGTCAGTACACTATATGCTCCCTAATATGGTACCTAAGAAAACTAAAACTACAACTCGTCACACAAAATTGAAGGTCTTATATAGTTAAATTAAATAAAAAAGAAAAAAGTTATGACTGCTGGAACACAGTGGGGGGGGACATTAAGACAAAAATTTATGTACTAAGGGGTTAAAATGCACTTCAGTCACCTGAGTTGTTTGCCAACTATATTTACTTCAGACATAAACTCAGTCTACAATAAAAAGTGAAATTTTCTTAAAAGGGTTGTCCCATCGTAGACAATGGGGACATATCGCTAGGATACCCCCATTGTCTGATAGGTGCGGGTCCCACCTCTGGGACCTGCACCTACAAAGAGAACGGAGCGGGGAAATGCATGCGCAGCCGTCCTCCATTCATTTCAATGGGGCCGCCGAAAATAGCAGAGTGCTGGCTCGGTTATTTCCGTCTGCCCCATAGAAATGATTGGGAGCGGTGGCCGTGCATGCGCAGTGCGGTCCTATTCACTTCTATGGGAGCAGTGGGGAGCTGCGACTGGGGGGGGGGGGGTAGGGGGCATGTCCATTTTGCTGCAGCTCTCCCTGTAACTGTTATAGCTTCCAACAAAAGATATGTCTGGTGGCAGTTGAAGAACAGAACTGGACATGTGCGTCCACCTCAGCAAGGTGGACAGAGATCTGAGGAAAAGAGCAAACAGCAGGTGGCGCTATACAGATACATTTTATTGAATAACTTTGTGGCTACACTAAGTTCTTAATTACATGCAATTACTGAAGTATTTAGATTCAGACACTGGTTTGAAAAATGTCGAATATTTTTTGTGAGACAACCACTTTAATATGTATATGCATTTGTATCATGTCAAGTAGTTACTTCATTTTATATTGTATATATTTCTAAAGAGCTGAGAAGTATGATATTACTTTGAAATATATAGATTTTTAAAAGGCAAGCAAAATTGCTTTTCCTAATACAAAAGCTGAAGCCACAGGCGTTGTTCAATGATGTATTTATTTCCTAGATAAAAGCCATCACATTGCATGCTATGAGATATTTATGCCTTTCTTAACAGCTCGAGAAGGAGGGCTCAACAGTTACACGGCTGATTATTATACTTCTAAGACCACTACTGCTTATATTATGCATTGTGTAATCTTTCTGACTGTTTTACCTAAAATGGGCAAATAAGGAATTACACAGATATTCATATTTACTACAGACATGGAAAACAATCCTATTGTGAAAAAAGACAAGATGCAATTCATTATTCATTAAATGACCATGGTAATGTAAAATTCTTTGCTCAAAGTCACCAGATTCCAACTTGTTCATTCCTCCTAGCTAAGTGACAGGGAGAGGATTGGGAACTAAAAGTGGCCCTGGAAAAAAAAAAACGTAAAAGTGGCCTCATGTTGTAGGTAGATCCAAACTGAAAGAAGGCGGGGCAACATAATTAGGCCATAGTGCAGCGCAACATACTGCCCCAACTGAACCAAATACCACAGTGCAGTACAGTATTCAACTGTACAACAAAAATAGTAGTAACAACACTTCGCTCACCTTCTTGAATGCCGATAGGAAGCGCGGTCAGCACTGGGAACCGGTGCTGCACATCAAGTGAATAAAGAGCAAAACGACCAGCGTCCAAAAATAATATTCCAGCCTTTATTCCATATGCACAGTAAAAACCAACAAGAGCAGAGTCCTTGTCTACGCGTTTCGGATCACATAATACTAATCCTTAGTCATGATGTCATAGAATATCTGAGACTGAAGTTTAAATAGCCCAGACCAATTAAAAGTAGGCGGAGTAACATAAGTACACCACCATACATGAAATAGGAAAGCACAAGTATATAAACACCAAAAGAATAAAACTAATAATAACAATCATATGAAAAAGAATCAGTAATGGAGAATTAAGTCACGTTTTCGGTTCAAACCAAAAGGAGTGCGACAACCCATTTGGAAGATCCCATATGACTCCCTGTTCAAAAGCTTACGCTTATAGTCCCCGCCCCTACTCGGGGGGGTTAACTCTCTCCAAGCCTTGAACAAGGAGATCTGTTGTATCCCCTTTACAGACAACCGCAAAATGTAAACTCACCTCTGAGACATTGGATTTTTGTATGCGGTATGTCAGAGACGTGTTTTCTTATTCTGTCTTTTAAACTGTTAGTGGTACAACCAACATATTGTAAATTACAGAACAAGTAATGCAGTACACCTCATATGCAGTGTTACAGTTAATATATTGCTGTAATTGATATACTCGTTCATTTGCCAAAGAACAAACAGACGAACCCATTTGAATATAACTGCAACACATGCATATGCAGTGCCCGCATTTATATGTACCTTTATATGTCAACCAGGTGGACTTTTTCATCTGCTGATCAAGAAACAAACTCGGACTGACTTCCCGTGCAAGTGTAGGTGCTCGACGAGCACCACATTTAATTCCTTTATCTACGATGCCTGCCCAGTGTTCATCATAACTCAAAACTGACAAATGTTTTTTAATGATATTGCAAATATGACAATACTCAGTACTGTATTGAGTGGTAAACACTGGAGAGGGATCGTCATGCTTGACTGGGTCTTTCCTGGAAGGAAAAACAAGGTTTGTTCTCAGTTTAGATAAGGCCAACTTTTTGGCCCGTTCCAAAGTCCAATTTGGATATCCCCGTGCAGACAGTCTATTGGCAATCATTTTACTTTCCTTAAAGAAAGCGTGGTCACCAGAGCAATTACGTCTGGCTCTGATAAACTCTCCTTTCAGAATAATATAGACTACATGGTGAGGGCGGCACGATGAAGCTAGTAAAATAGTATTGCCAGCAGTGTCTGCGATAAGTATATGTACATACTCTTGATTTAGCCACATCACCCACTAAAGTTAGATCCAAAAGTGGAATTGAGGAAACATTAGAAGACAAAGTAAACCGGAGATGAGAATCGTTGTCATTGAGGTAACTACTAAAAGATGGCACGGCACATCGCCCGCTCACACAAAGAGCAGGTCATCGATATTGCAGCCGTACCACCTCAAGGAGGAACCCTGAGGACAATCATCAGAGAACAAAAAACGACTTTCCCACCATGCCATATATATATTGGCCATGGAAGGCGAAAATTTCGCCCCCATGGAAACGCCTGTTAATTGGAGAAAAAAACGCCTGTCAAACATGAAAACATTGTGCTTCAGCAGAAAAAATACCACCTGGCAGATAAAATGTTGGAAGTCAACAGAAAAGTCAGAATAATTAGATAAAAATCATCTCAATGAGACAATAGCAAGATCATGAGGAATGACGGTATATAATGAGGAGACATCCGCAGTCACCCAGGCAAAATCTGTGAAATCAGAAAAAGCCTGGAGAACCGCCCTTGTATCCTGCAAGAAACCAGAAATGCATTGTACTAATGGTTGAAGTAAACTATCAACCCAAGCTGAAAGACGTTCACTAAAGGAACCAATTCCTGCCACTATAGGTCTCGTGATGATGCTAAACAAAAATATAATCCACTTGTTTTTGGTTTAAAAAGCCCAATTCCAAACCATGAGACAAGAGAGGCAGCAACTGTTGTTGAAATGCAGGAGTGGGGTCATGGATACGTTCGGAATAAGTATCTTTATCCTCCAACATTAGGAGGTTTTGTTGTTTATAGACTGAACGATCCATGACCACCAGTATCACTGTCCTGAGGACATAGATACAGTTGAATTCAGGAGGACACCTGCGGCTGCTGGCCAGGTGAGTAGGAGAAAATCAGATCATTATGTACGTGGCTGGTGGCTTGGTTGGCCCTCCTAGTCATCGGCCCACCAGGAAATTTCCCTGTAGAGTCTATGGCCAATCTGTCTCTGCTAAGTGGGGAATCCTTGGGACAAGGACTTTTGGTGGGTAAAGGACCTTTTACATGAGTCAAGGATCTGAACAATTATATGGGATGGACATGCAAACATTGGGCGACTGAGGCCCTCAAAGGATGTCTTTTCTAGTGGAATTTATTTTCAACACGGTGGCTTTTTTATGGTCAGTGCATTTTTTCCCATAGTTAGAAATGCAGGAAAAAATGAATGTCAAAAATGAATTCACTTGAACAGAAAAGAGCTGTCCCATTGAAGTGAATGAGATGGAGGAGCTGAAATCACACCTACTCACCCCTGAAATGTCAATGCTGAGCAGGTAAACAATGAAGAGAAGGCAGCGCTAATATGAGAGCTGCATTCTCTTCAAACAGCTGATCAGCAGGGTCTGACCCCCACTGACCTGGTATTGATGACCTTTCCTGAGGATAGATCTTTAATATAAAAAAAGCTGACAACCCCTTTAAAAAGTGTGGAAAATTTACTTTTTAGAACAAGTTGATCCGTGAGTCCAATACTCATTTTAGCGAAATAATGAAACATTTCCTCCGCTTTTATTTCAGTATTCAATTTAGATAAAAATGGCTGTTTTGGAATTACTTGTGCTCTCTGTAGCAGAAAGTATACCATTAAAAACCAGTTTAACAGAACGTCAGCTAGTCAACGTTAATTCCCACTGCGCTCCTTAAAACACTGTTATTGCTGTATGCTTATTACAAAGATGATAGCTCCATGATACCAATAGGGGCTTCAAACAGGAGCATTTGTTTTCAGCGCCGAGTTATTATGTCGGATTCTAACAATTTTGAAATGCAAGGTAATTTGTTTTCCTTTTTATTAGCAGAACCTAGTGAGCCCTTTTTATTTAGTGGGATGTGACGGTTATCTTTGAGATCTTTTCTCCTCTGTCAGCTTCAAGCTGAGATTTCTAATGAATCTGTAACTATAGAAGTAGTGACTCTTCTTCCATGTAGTTCGGAACATTCAACCACACAAAACATGCTGTCAGAAAACAGCGACGGCTGAGGAATCCGTCTTGTCCTGGAGGAAATAAAAACACTATTCACTTTTAATGTAAAGTGACTGCTGGTTTGTAAAATAAATACAGGAGTTCAGCTTATTATCTGGTGTGTATCTCCCATCTCCCTGAACAGTGTAAATTTATCGGGCCTGCTTTTGTTGTATTAGATATATTTCATGCAATTAGTTTTTTGGGTTTTTTTTTTTGGAGATCAGTTTCTAATTATTTTACATATCTATAAATTTTCCATCTTAGCTTTTCCTTGTTCTATTCAGAATTATTTTTTCCCCCAGAATATCTGATCATGAAAGAGTATTTCAAAACAGAACATAAAAACTTCTTAATGGGAAGATCTAGGTGACTACCAACATGGCTTCCATTGCAACCAGTATCGGACTGGGGTTCCTTGTGCTCACAATAGTAAATTTTTCTTATGTTCCAATCCCTGTATCATCAATAAAGTCTTAATAGGTTTTGCATGAAAGAAATAGACCATGGTGGCAAGTGACTGGCTCCAAAGGCAGCTCCAAATGGATATTTGGGGCTATGGTATTAGAGCCTGGGCCTACTGGAGAATTCTCTGGTGGGCCAGTCCGACCCTGAATGCAATTGTCAACCAATTTTTGTTTTGTTTAAATGGACACTAATGAAACTGTAACATTGCACAGTAGTGGCAGAGGGTAACCAGGTTAAGGCATACAGTATAGAACTTTCTATTTGCAAAAAAGCATGGAAAGAGAAGGCAGACACCACCAAAACAGAAAGAATATAAACCTGTTTATAACATATTTATTTTAACTTTTATAAGAAATAAGGGTAAAAAAAGAAGGTGGGAAAGTGAGGTGAGATGTTGTGGGGGACAGAACATTTGGTGGTGTCATGAAATGTTCTGTGTGTCTGTATGGGATGGCTGTTTCTGGCTTTCAAGCCTTGGTTTGGTGTAGGTTTCTAAGAGCCTTAGACTGGCCATGCGTGTTAGATAGCTGCCAGCCAACAGCTGTCTCTCCCGACTGCTCCACATGCATGCACACTCAGTTGAGCATGAATATGTTATGACTGGGGAGAGGGAAGGAAGCATTTGCAAGCCACCCCTGGAGGAGGCCTAACTCTCCAAGAACACGGACATCAGGTGGCCCCCATACACATTAGAAGGTTGTCCAGTCCCATCTAAATCTGTGACTTTGGATGATAGACATCTAATGTGTATGGGCAACTTTAGCCTCATTTCAAGCTGAGTATAACATTTTATCTTATATGCCATGATATTGAAGTTACAGGCGCTGCTGAGCGATTTTTATGACATCATACACAGTATGACAGCATCCATAAGATGTACTACTTTATTGTGTCAATCCATTTGTGTAGTTTTAGGATACTACTACATGTTTGCATATTAAAATAGGCAGAGTTGCTATGGATTTAAATCACCATCCATATCTGGCATATACAGTATGTATTTGCGACTATTTAAGCTGTTTATATATAATTTTTGGGATGGTCACAACTCTGCCCGCTGTGGTGGCCTAATTGCTGGTTAAAAAAAAGTATTGCACCTTGAAATCTATGCAGCCAGTTGACACTTCAAGTGGAAATGGTTGTAGCTGCCACATGGAAATCTGAGGCTAAAGGCCCGTTCACACGACTGCAGGCCCGTTCACTTCAATGACCGGCTCATAAACTTGCCTTGTCCACAATAGCGGACAAGAATAGGTATTTGGAACGGGGAGCCCGGCCGTGTGTTCCGCAATTGCCGGGCAGCATCTGTGGTATTGCGGATCTGCATTTTTGTGGATCCGCAATACTACGGCCGTCTGAACAGCCCCTAAGGCAGTTTGAATCCACACAAGGACCCCATACAACACTGCACTATAAAAAAAATAATAAAAAGTCACGTATTTAGAATTTCTTAGTGCTGTTACTCTGTGGTTTGTAACCATATCTAAGAATAGACCCCCAATGTTAATAAGACCTGAGATCCTACCCTCAGATTAGAGTCCCAATATAAATAAGACCCCCCCATTCAGACCTCAGATGAGACCCACTATGCCTCAGGTCAGCCCCCATGCCTCAGAGCACATAAAATTTTAAAAAATCAACTTACCTCTCCTGCTGCAGATGCTGCGGGCTCCCAGAATTTAGCTCTCTTCTTCTTCCTGCCACAGCTGTTCTGTGACCTGACACGCACAGTGTTAGTTCACAGAGTGTCCCCATTCTATGCTCAGTCAAAGCACAGCCGGCGGCAGAGGACCAGGAAGCAGTGAGTACGGAGCCCAAGGAGCGCTGCAATTACTGCTTCCCAGTCCTCCAGTAATAATAAGCACTTCCATAACGGAAGCATTCATTAGTATTCACCCCGTAAGGTGCAGTAACATTTTTTTCCCCCACTTTGGTGGGTAGGGGAAACTGCATCTTATGGAGCGAAAAATACGGTATGTTCTTTTGGACATATAGATTTTATTATTAAAAAAGGTCTGTTCTTCTACCTAACACTTGCAGACATGCGTACAGACAATGGTTGTGGAACCACTCTACCAAGTAACCAACGTTGACGTTCTTTTAACATCAGGCCAAACCCGAAGGTTGTTATTCTGGTGCCTCTCTGATACTCATCCTTTTACCCCTGTACAGGGTTGTGGACTTCGCTACAGGTTAGCGATCAGACCTCTACCTCCTAGGATGGTCCAGCTGATCTACTGAGGTCAGAGACACTTGTGAAAACACCAAAGACACAGGCATTCTACCAAACACAGAGCACTGGCAGACAGACAGATCAGAAACCTATGTAGATGGACTACAAGAGTCAGACATACAGATTTCAGGAAATAGAGCACACATACTACTGGGGCAGAATTCTGGAGCTTGGACACTGTTTAGACATAGCTGGTACAGGAATACGGAGTAAGGCCGGCACACACTGACAGAGGGATAAGCTCCATACAGACTCTAGCAGAGCACAAACATCAAATTCAAGCAAACCGAGTACGTAGAATGCACAGAACAGACACAGGGTAATGGCAAACAACACTAGGTCAGAATTCTAACATGGTCGTAACCAGATCAATACAGACACAAGCTTGAGATATAAACTCCAACACAGGGCACAGACAGAGTATAAACCAATCAAAGGAAAACATGACATTAAAGTTGCACAGCCAGGGCAGCTCACTGCACTCAAGAGACATCTTCAAACTGACACGTGAATGATTAAGGCCCCGTTCAGACGGACGTATTTTTGTGGGTCCACATTAGTGCAGACCCGCAAAAATACGGGGGCCGCCCGGCGTGTGTTCCGTAGCGCTTGGAACACACGCCGGGCGGCCCCATTGAAAATTCCTATACTTGTCCGTGTGTACGGACAAGTATAGGACATGTTCTATCTTTTCTTGCTGAGCCGCGGCACGGAGCCACGGCTCAGCAAGATAGCGTGCCGCCCATAGAGGTAAACGAGCCCGCCCCTATTCCGCAAATTTGCAGATTAGGTGCGGACCTATTCACACGGTCGTGTGAACGGGCCCTTAGCCTCACAATACCAAACAGAGGAGGGATACAAGCACATTAGCTCAATTCACACCACATGTAACTGACACCAAGATACATAGAGCAGTGACAACATGAACCGCCATTGAACACAATGGCCCCAGTTCTAACCCACCATCTGGCGATGCTGGTGTACACAGTACAATGGCAAAAGTGAAGTGCCATTTATAAATCACTGCTCTTGGTCTATACTTTACATTTATGCTTGATTCATTGTATCAACACCATTGTATGAATGATTTCCTTAACCCCATGTGATATATTTTAATGTTTGAACACTGAACCCTTTGAGAAGCTACAGTCTGAAAACTTCAAGTCCATATAACAGTTGGCCAATGACCTTTGCACCAAGACTAATAGTTTTCATTAGCAAGAACTAGAAAGTAGAAAAGTACAGACTGCACTATATAGAATTTCAATATTTTTTTATAAAATTGACAATCTGTATACCGGTAAGCTCTAATACAAAATCCATATATTAGGTAAAAGGCAGCTTTGTGCTGATCCGCACATCAATATCATACAGGAAAAATGTATGTTCTGTGCCGAGCTATAAAAAAGAGGACAGCTCATAATAGACCACTGCTGGGCAGAGAAATATGGAGTTGTTAGCAGTCCCTGTGAGGCAGACTGGTTCAATGGCACTAGGAGATACAACAACATAGCATGCAGAGTTGAAAGTTAAGACGGTAGTGAGATGTAAGTATCTTAAGAGTAGCTGCCAAGATAGTGACTCAGAGACTTAAAAGCTCTTGTATCCGAAATGAGATGCAAGTCTGTTTTTCCTAGAAACTGTGCAACGAGACAAAAGCTTGAGATCCACTTATATAAGCAATAGGATGTTTGTTTCCAGTCTTAGTGGTTTTAATCTTGGTAGAAAAAGACACAAACTAGGTGCTTGTATGTCTGACTCTCTATTTGTTGATGTTTCATATACAGCAGATTATCTTTATCATTTACTGGTTGTATCATTTTAACTGGAGAATTCATGATCATTATGTCCAGCACTTTATGTAGCGTGTGCCTACGTTATAGAATAGGTACCCTTGTTTCAACATAACACAGACAGTTTTTTATAACATGTTCCCTCTAAAGACTTCTTTACACGGGCCAATGCAGCAGTCAATCATCGGGAACAAAGCTTTTATTCCCGATAATTGCCTGCTCGTCACAGGAGGTGAAAGCTGCATTTACATGCAGCAATCACCTCCGCTATATGGAGCCGAGGGGTCACTGTTGTGATTGCTTGTCTCCATGGAGATTCATTGTTTCTGGGCAGCAGTTCATTGTTGGGCCTCTTTCACACGAGCAAGTTTTCCGCGCAAGTGTGGTGCATTATTTAGGTGACCGCACCAGTGATAATTTCACCTGATGAACGAGCGTTTCCCTGTTCATCAGGTGAACGTTGGCACCTTTAGACAAGGCAATTATCAGAAAGTGTTTGTAGAAACACTTCTTCAGAAGACTTTCCCCGATCATTAGTCTAGGGTAGTGAAGGGATTGATGCTAACATCCTTAGTGTTCTAAGCTAGAAAAGGTGTTAATGTCCATTTCTTGGGTAGTCCAGTGCAGTGAAGGAGGTTAATACCAGTGTATCAATGGGTGAAAGTTAGTGAAGGGGTTAATGCCAGTATTCTTTGGCATCTAGGGCAGTAAAGGGATTAATCACAGCATCCTTGGTGGTCTAGGGCAGTGAAGAGGCTTGATACCAGCATCCTCGATGGTAAGAGGTTGAGAAGTGGTGAATGCCAGTATTTTTTGGCGTCTAGGGCAGTAAAGGGATTAATCACAGCATCCTTGGTGGTCTAGGGCAGTGAAGAGGTTGAGAAGGGGTGAATGCCAGTATCCATAGGTGTCTAGAGTATTGAAGGGGTAATGCAAGCGTCCCTTGTGATCTATGACAATGAAGACATTAATGCAAACATCCTTGGTGGTGTAGGACAGTGAAGAGGTTAATAGCAGCATATGCTTATGTGGTTGGAATAGACTTGAATGTCTGTACTGAATTACTTTAGTGGAAATGCATATCTAACTCTTGAAAATAAAATATTCTTTTCCGTATTGTGGTTCATCTGCAAACTGAACCTAGTACAGATTAGTGAGCACCAATCAGTGGGCCAGAATGAAAGCATGCAGAGCAGAATGATGGAGAAAAGCTGATTCTATAGCATAATCCAGAGATAAAGTACCTGTATCTAGTATCTGAATACGAATAATAAGTGCATCTCTGTGTTAGGCATAATTAAGCTCACTTTTGAGGTTACATACCTTTTAAAATTGGGAGGGACCGCCATGACTCATGGTTGAGTTATGAATAGCCTATCCCTTTTTAATTACTTGATGTCTACCAAGTTAAGAAAACACTATCTATGATTTACATATTTAGTAGTGAATAATATCATATATACGCTGTAGTGATTCAGTTTCTACAATATACACTCTGGGACTTGATGAAGTAAAAACTCTCAATGCAATGATGTGGATCTTCCAGTTGAGACTCAATTATTATGTGGTGCTTTGCTAGAAAGCTTCACAGCCCCTAATTGCACATCTATTTAAAGGGGTTGTCCCACGAAAAATATTCTAAAGTGTTCAAACCACCTCCTGGATTGCATGTAATTATACATTTAGCATAGCCACTGAGTTATTAAAAAAAAAAAGTATGTGTATAGCGCCACCTGCTGTTTTTTTCTTTTTCTTATTTCTTTGTCCAGCTCACTTAGAATTCTGTACATGCTCAGTTTCATTCTTCAACTGCCTCCTGAGCTGTGATAGGATGAGCATGGACACGCCCTTTAGCTGCAGCAGAGAAGACACTCCCCTTCAGCTGCCAGCTTGATATAAATCTTCCAGAGCAATGAATGTGGAGATCTCTGGATCCATGTGAGGTACAGGGCTGGTTCTAGCTTTGTTAGAAAGATGTTGTCAGGTACTATATGAAGTCTGATTTTAATTTTTTCCATTAGTCATGGGATAACCCCTTGTACGGCCACATGTTAAGATTTTTGATGCAGTTTTAAGCTTTTTTAAGCCAAAACCAGGAGTGGGTTAAAAAAAGAAAAGTTTATACTTTTTCTTCTTTTATGATCTACTCCTCATTTTTACTTCATACTGCATAAAAAACATGACCGTGTGGCCATACCCTGAGGTTTTTTTTCCATTTCAAGTAAATGAGACTTAAAGGGAATGTATAATCAGAAAACGGCCTATTATTTAAATCACATTTTTATGTTCAACATATTTTTATAAAAAATGGCAAATTTTTAAACATTTTCCATGTCGCTCTCAATATTTAAAAAAAATGTATAAAATCCTGCCATTTTCAAACTGGTTACTGGACATAATGTAAGCTATGTCTTTTGATAACAGCTACACGGGCCATAAATGCATGGACAGGAGCGGACCATTGACTTACATGGGAGCATTTTGTAGGTATTCTGTGTCACCAGTGCATAGTGGATCCTGTCTTATCTATATAGAGGTATTACTTGTCATTGTAATTCTGTCTTTGGTGATAATGAGAAAAGCTATTGAAAAGTTACCTGTACAGAACAGGAAATCATGACCTTGGTCTGGTGACCCGTGTGAAAATTGCAGGATTATATACATTTTTGTTAATATATGTGATGACATGGAAAAATTAAAGATCTCACCAAAAATTCTTTAAAAATATGCTTCTAAATATGTGATTTAAACAATAGGTCATTTTCTGATGACACATTTCCTTTAACCCATTCAGTACTGAGCCACTTTTCACCTTAAAGGGAACCTGTCACGTCCCACACACATTTAAAACTGCAGCCATTACCTCATATTAGTCGTCAGTGTGATCCTAATGATGCATTTATTACATTAATCTGATCCCCCAATCTTCATGAAAACGATCTTTTATTCCTGAACAGCGCGCTCCCTGAAGTCAGCTTGAAGTCAAGGGGGCAGCGGCCTCCTTGCTTCAAGCCAGTAAAACACGCCCCTCTTTGCTCTGATTGACATCCCCTTTTCTGCCAGGGATCGGTGCGCTCCTACGTGTTGCGCGATCCCGGCTCCTACACTCTGCTGGCTTTCATTTATCTGCTGCGCACGCTCAGACAGCTCCAGCGAGCGTGCGCCCGCCTGCCCGTCCTCTCGTATGCATGCAAGCCGACCGCCCGCAGACACGTCCGCCCGCGGGTCCTCAGCTTCATCACTGGAGCAAAAGAGCCGGGATCGCGCAGCACGTAGGAACGCACCGCTCCCGGGCACAAAAGGGGCGTGTTTTACTGGCTTGAAGCAAGGAGGCTGCTGCCCCCTTGACTTCAAGCTGACTTCAGGGAGCGCGCTGTTCTTGAATAAAAGATCATTTTCCTGAAGATTGGGGGATCAGATTAATGTCATAAAGACATCATTAGGATCACACTGACCACTAATATGAAGTAATGGCTGCAGTTTTAAATGTGTGTGGGACGTGACAGGTCCCCTTTAAATCCCAGGCTGATTTTTGCAAATCTGACGTGTCACTTTATGTAGTAATAACTTTGGAAAGCATTTACTTATCCAAACCATTCTGAGATTGTTTTCTTGTGACACATTGTACTTCATGACAATCATACATTTTCACCTTTTATTATGAAAAAATGCAAAATTTACAAAAAATTTGAAAAAATTGCAATTTTCAAAATTTCAATTCAGAAAGTGATACCTCATAAAATATTTATTACTTAAAGGGGTTGTCCCATGAAAAATATTCTACAGTTTTCAAACCAGCACCTGGATCTGAATACTTTTGTAATTGCATGTCATTAAAAATTTTGTATAGCTACTGAGTTATTCAATAACCTGTATCTGTATAGGACCACTTAATTTCTTATTTCTTTGACCTATTCACTGAGCAGGCCGCACATGCTCAGTTTCAACTTTTAACTGCCTCCTGAGCTGTGATAGGGAGACCATGGACACGCCCCCTGAGCTGCAGCAGAAAAGACACTCCCCTGAGCTGTCAGCTTGATATAAATCTAGCAGAGGAATGACTGGGGAGATTTCTGGATCCATGTGAGGTACAGGGCTGGTTCTAGCTTTGTCAGAAAGAGGTTGTCATGTACTATATGATGCCTGATTTTCATTTTTTACATTATTTGTGGGATAACCCCTTTAACATTCTCCATATGTCTACTTTATGCTGGCATCATTTTGTAAATGTCATTTTATCTTTTTTCTAGGAGTTTGGAAGCATTTTTTCAAATTTTTAACAACATTTCCAAAACCATTTTTTAAGCACCAATTCAGTTATAAAGTGATTTTGAGGGTCTTACGTAATGGAAACCCATAAATGACCCCATTTTAGATACTACACCCCTCAAATTATTCAAAACTGATGTTACAAACTTTGTTAACGCTTGAGGTGTTCCCTAAGTATTAAAGGAAAATGGAGGTGAAATTTCAAAATGTCACATTTTTGGTAGATTTTTTATGTTAATCAATTTTTTCTTGAAACACAGCAAGGGTTAACAACAAAATAAACCTCAATATATATTACCCTGATTCTGCAGTTTACAGAAATACCTCATATGTGGTGGTAAAATGCTCTTTGGGCACGTGGCAGTGGTCAGAAGGAAAGGAGCACCAAATGGATTTTGGAGGCAGATTTTGCTAGAATGGTTTTTCGGCACGATTATGTATTTGAAGAGACCCTGAGTGTACCTCTACAGTGGAAACCCTCAAAAAGTGATTGTATGGAGCTCCATACAGTATTATAATGTATTGGCTCTAATTAGCCAACGTTATTACTTTGCGAAGTCTCATGAGACTGTGTAATAATTTCGTGAATTAATTATTACTGTAAAAAACCTTGGTTTATTAGATGATCATTCATGCAGCTAGACAGTAAACCCTTTGTGACAGAACAGCTCAATATTTTTAATAAAACCCAATTGACAAAATGATTTTTAACCCAAAATGAGCAAAATAAAATCATTTAAAAAATTAAAGGGAACCTATCATCGCTGAAACACCCCCTGAACTAGAGTAAGTGGTGTATACTGTAAGTGATGCTGAATCCGATTATATAAGTTTTATCTTCATACTCTCTTCCATTCTGACGCTGTGCTCCCACAAACCTGCAGTAAAATGCACTCGCTGGACTCCAGTGCTCACTCACATAATGGAGAGGACTCAAAGAAGAGTCCTGTCAATGTATTTTACTGCTGGTTTGTGGGAGCACAGCGTCGGAATGGAAGTGAGTATGAAGATAAAACTTACATAATCGGATTCAGCATCACTTACAGGGGCGTAGCAATAGGGGAAGCAGGGGAAGCAGCTGCTTTGGGGCCCAGACCCACAAGGGGCCCCCTCAGGAGGGAGACTAAAAGATTTTATTGTCAGGCCCTCCTCAACAGTATTATACAATGATATTATATACAGTGACACTATAGAAAGCGGATGGAGCGTCTGTCAGGCCTTGTCTGGGAGAGCTCAATCTTGACTAGCCACAAGAGTGAGGGTTGCATGTGAGTTCGGGGTTGTGAGGAAGTTTCTGGGGGGGCCCCATTCAAAATTTTGCTGTGGGGCCCAGTTAGTTGTAGTTACGCCACTGATCACTTACACTATACAACGCTTACTCTAGTTCAGGGGGTGTTTCGGAGATGACAGGTTCCCTTTAAGGCTCTGTTCACACTTCCGTTAAAGAGGTTGTCTCACTTCAGTAAGTGGCATTTATCATGTAGAGAAAGTTAATACAAACCATTTACTAATGTATTATGATTGTCCATATTAATTCCTTTGCTGGCTGGATTCATTTTTCCATCACATTATACGCTGCTCGTTTCCATGGTTACAGACCACCCTGCAATCCATCAGTGGTGGTCGTGCTTGCACAATATAGGAAAAAGCACTAGCCCATGTGTGCTCCCATGGTCCTGGCCACCAGAGAGGCTAATGATTTTTCCTATATTGTGCAAGCACGCCCACCACTGATGGATTGCAGGGTGGTCTGTGACCATGGAAACGAGCAGAGTATAATGTGATGGAAAAATGAATCCAGCCAGTGAAGGAAGCAATATGGATAATCATAATACATTAGTAAGTGGTTTGCATTAACTTTCTCTACATGATAAATGCCACTTACTGAAGTGAGACAACCCCTTTAACTCTTTTTCACTGGGCTTCAGCTGTTTCTTGTTACTGTAGCATGCTGCAGTATTGTATTCAGTAAAAAAAAAGTGGCAGAAAAGAAAAGTAAATGGAGACAAATATTAACAATGATATGAACGGATCATAACTGATTCATCATATGCATCATGGCTCCTGTAAAAATGAAAATCATGAAGCCAGTGTGAACAGAGGCTAAAATTTGCTGGCTCTTTTTCACATTTGTAATTAACTGGATTATCTTTTAGAAAAGACTAAAAAATGTAACAGAACGGATGCAGACTGATGGATTAATTGAAATTTATGCCCATTCAAATGATTGAATGGGCTTTTAAAATGGAAAACTAAACGCAGATATGAACCTGGCCTAGTTGTGATATCCTGCCAATAATTGTGAACACGTCTTCCCCTCAATACAAGAATGAAGTACACAGATATAGCTAAGATAAATCTAGATTGTTTTCACACCATGCGTTCCACCCATCCCTCTCGTAAATACAATGAAATTGCAGCCAATATGTGCAGTTGGTTTGCTATGATTATGTGTATGGGTTCTAGCCTAATATTAATTCTTTCATGATGAAGATATTATCTTTTGTCATGTGGAGCTTTGGTTCTCCTAGGAGCTGATCTGCCTGCAATTACTATGAAAAACTTACTCAAACTTTGGATTGCTCCACTTCTTCAGTACTGTTATATTCGCTGGTTTATGCCTGGGGTTTTCACTCCATTTATGGTGCCTGTCTATTATGTAAATCAGGGATGCTCAACCTGCGGCCCTCCAGCTGTTGCAAAACTACAACCCCCATCATGCCCTAATATCTGTAGGATATCCAGGCATGCTGGGAGTGGTAGTTTTGCAACAGCTGAAGGGCCGCATGCCTGATGTAAATCCTTCAGCATGTGTTACAAGTCTGATTTGTATGAAATTAAGTATTAATCTGTAAATTCCTGGCATTTTATCAAACCACAGCTCAACTGGAGGCCTGTCTTGGCACCTTCTATTCACCAGCCTGCCCTCTTCTGGACACCATCATAATGGAGTACAGAGACTCAATCTGTAGATATGCCCGGAGATTTTTTCACCATCTTTTGAGGTAAGGAATATTGGTCAGTATATTCTACTACTGATAACATCATTTTTGCTCAAAAAAATAAAAATATAAAAAATCTTCAACCCGCCACTCATATATGAGCTAAGCAAATGTTTCATAGGCTGGCATAATCTCTTTCTCTTAATATTATAAAAATGAGTTTCTGTCCGTCTGTCTGTCTGTTCTCTATGCGCGACCAAACTACTGGACCGATTTTCACCAAATTCGGCACACAGGTACATCAGGTGCCCGGGAAGGTTTTAGACCAGGTCTCATCTCTCAAGGACATAACGTTCCCGAGATATTCCCAAAATATGACCTGTATTAGCCAATATTAGCCTGACAGCATTGGTTTTAAACCCCAACTGCCATTCTCTGCACAGACACACACAGGGAGGGCAGGTTTCCATAACAACACAGCCAGGTAATTAGCAGCCAGCTGAGGATCTCAGGTAACAATCGAGTCATTTCTATTCAATGCTTTAAAGGGGCAGAGCGCTGTGGATGATACTGTTAAAGGGGTATTCCGGTTACCTTAAATATAACTTATGTTTTAGACTAATTTTAGACTAAGACCGTTCAGTAGTAAATCTTCCACTGCTACCCATTGCGTGTCCTCATAAATTACCATGGCACCGACCTGTGATTCACACCACTCTCAAAAGAAGGACTTACAATACTTGCTCCAGGTTTCACTAAGCCACACCCGACTCTGTCAGGCCATGCCCCCTCCACAGCCAATGGGGATTGAAAAAATGAAGGTAAAAATCAACTTCTGTCAGAAACATTGCTTCGCACGGGTATATTTAATCTATTTCATTTAATGTTTCTGTGTGTGTCATTGCAGAGAGAAAGTCTCCTTGCCACCCATTCCTGTAAATGGGTGGGAAGGAGACTTTCTCTCTGCAATGACACACACACAAACATTAAATGAAATAGATTAAATATACCCGTGCGAAGCAATGTTTTCCTCCACTGCTACCCACTGTGTTTCCTCAAATTACCATGGCATTGACCTATAATTCAGGCCACCCTGAAAAGAAGGACCTAAAAGCACCCCCCCCCAAGGTCCCGGTAAACCACACCCCCGACTCGGTCAGGTCATGCCCCCTCCCACTCCGCAGCCAATGGGGATTGAAAAAATGAAGGTAAAAATCAACTTCTGTCAGCTGCATTGACTTTCTCTCTGCAACGACACACAGAAACATTAAATGAAATAGATGAAATATACCCAGGCACAGCCGTGTCTTTCTGCTAATATTATATATATTTAAAGGGGCTATGTGGGAATTAGTATTGATGACCTATCCTCAGGATAGGTTATGCATGTCAGACACCCACGACTCCTGGCGGTCAGCTGTTAGAAGAGGCCGGGTGCTCCATGAGCGCTGCAGTCTCTTTCTAGGCCATGTGATGTTACCGTACATCGGTCACATGGCCTAGTTGTAGTTCAGCCCAATTCAAGCCAGTGAGGTTGAGCTGCAATACCAAGCACAGCTGCTATAGGGCTTGGTAGGCAGCTACGCTCACCAGTGCTTCGGTGAGTGCTATAGCTTCCCGAAACACCTGATCTGGGTAGTGCCAGGACTTGAACCCCCACCAATGCTCAATAAACCGTCACTTGATTGACAGGGCCAGACATCCCGCCGAGCCCTGACAATCTCACACCGGTGCTGTTTCTGTGAGTAACAGCACAAGCATAGGGTATCTGCTGCTACTACCGGAGCAGCAAATGTGCAAGCGCCACTGTCTGGAAGTTTAGCGGCGCATGCATATATGCTGTTCAGCCTCTGCACTTCACCACTATTTGGAGTAGTGGCGCAGGTGTAAGATTGTCCGGAAAAAAAAACAAAAGAAGAAAGCCTAAAAAATAATATATCATAGACTGCCCCAATCAAACAGAAACCTAGACATAAACCCCCAGCAGGGAGGAAAAAAGGCATAAAGGCTGAAACAATGTATAAGAATTTTTTTATTGCAACATATATAAATATGTATACACAGATTGTAATAAAATATGGGGACAAGAACATCAAGTTATGGAATGATCTCCACAAACACTATGGAGCCCCCCACATGGGCACACTGCCACAAAAGATGAACATTCATGTGGATAACAGAGGTGTTAACAAACCCGTAATAATCTATGCAGTAATCCAATGACTTGGGGTCAAAATCCTACACAGTGGACCCAGCCCTGCAGTGGTGATAGGGTTAGACCCCCACTTAAAAATTCCTTCTCTCCCCAGTCACTATAGTATAAAAAGAGAGGGAGCGTAACACACGTACGCAAAACACACGTCAAGGTATGTCTTGACCCTCTGCTTCGTTCTCCTTCAAGCATGTCTACGGGTTGGTTATTTCCCTGATTTATATGTTTCTTGTGATAATTACTAGGGTTTCCTCCTCATCCTCTCTTTGTCGTATAGTGACTGGGGAACAAAGGGATTTCTAAGTGGGTGTCTAAGCCCATCCCCACTGCAGCGCTGGGTCCACTGCATAGGATTTTCTCCCCAGTCATTGGATTACTGCACGGTTTGTTACGGGTTTGTTAACCCCTTTGTTATCTACATGTAATTTAATCTTTTGTGGGAGCGTGCTCATGTAATTGTCCAGCCCTGTCAATCAAGTGGGAGCCTCTTTTGCAGCGTGGACTGCATGCTCATGAACAAATCAGTTCATACAAACTGACTCCCTCATCTTCACATTGGAATAAAAACAGTACTCGGTGATGCTCATAGCAAGATCTCTGCTTTAAATTCACCTGCTCTGCAGTAAGGAAGCTGAAGTCTGTTTGCTATAGACAAATCTGAAACTTTCTGATGCGTGAGCACAGTTGTCTAATGTAAAACTTCTCAAACGTTTTCAAACCATGATGACGTGAGGGTCATGTAGAATACCATCAGTGCCAGCTACAGTGGCCCAGCACCAGCCACAACGTCCTTAGTATTGGCTACCAGCCGCAGTCCCTCCCATCATCTTTTTCACACTCCTGTGTTTTCTTCCACAATATGCAAATTAACTTATATCTTTTTGTTACTGCGCCAATCTGCATAGGATAAAGGGGGTCATTTATTAAAACCGGCGTTTGACGTCAGTCTTAATAACCCCTATATCTGGCACTACATAACCTTGGCGCATCCAGTGCCAGTCTAAATGCAAGCCACCTTCCTAGCTGTTTTACATTTAGACCATTTTCTATGCCTAAAACAGGTGTAGAAAATTCTGAATACACATGGGCCTGCCGTCACGTCCCCTTTCCTGAACACGCCCACTTTTTTAGACCTGTTGTGAGCTGGGAAAAGTTGCAGATTGCGTCGCAAATAACCTTTGCTCCACAATTTGCACCAGAAATACGCCTAAAATAGGCGTATTTCTGAATAGTAAATGGCCCCCAACAGGGGCGGATTGGCCATAGAACTTACAGGGAAATTTCCCAGTGGGCCAATGCCCAGGGGGCCAGCCAGTGGAAGTTTTTGGGGATGTATTTTGTGCTGCTGGCAGTATTTTATGATGGACTGTGGTATTTGGCTCTGTTGGGGTGGTATAATATGCCACAATATGGTATTGCTTCCTTCAATTTGGACCCAACTACAAAATGGGGCCACTTTTAGTATTTTTCCAGGGCCACTTGAAGTTCCCAATCCGCCCCTAGCCCCCAATGTCTTTATATGTGAGCGGTCACTTCTGCCGGGGCCAAAGGATCGTAGTCTAGAAGAGTAGGTCAGTCCTGCTGACTGTGGGACCTCAGGGAGCCATGCCATGAATGTGCCACGCACTGTATACTGTGCTGTCCGCGTGAGTTCCATAGACTGAGTGGAGCGGCTTGGCGCATGCTCATCTGCCCGGTTTGAGACACGATTAGAACAAGAATAATTAATTTTACTACTGTACCATAACGTCTTCCATGGAGTGTCTGGCACCTCTTTTTTTGGTACTGTTAATTTACTTTCATTATGAGATGTACAGGCTGGTAGTTTGCCAACCTTTCTGGTCAAGGTTCAATCAGCCCGTTTGATAATATAAATTATTGAGCTGCCTGTGTAGCCATGTGATTATTTCTTAAATGACGAGTCCCTAGATAGTAAATGTGATTTTCACATTTCCTCTGCCACAGTGTAAGATTGTGGCAGTATCTGCATTTCCTAACCAAGGTGAATAATAATAATCATATAAGAAGAAATGTGTGTGATGTATTGTTGTTGCCAATGTGGTTTTAATCTCTCATGAAGGAAGTTTCTAAAGTGAAAGTTATTAATGATGATCTAAAGCTGAGGAACAGTAACATAAATAGCCTACAGCAACCCAAGTCTAAGAATGATTACATTTAGCTGATTGAAATCACTTTATGGGATCACCTTATACAGAACTAATCTGATTAATTTCTCAGGTAATTGTTTTGCACCTCTTAGAAATTAGTACTTGTATTCACTGCCATGCAACACACATTATAAATTGCTTTCCATAAATAAATAGTACAAGCAAAGATAAGAAACCTTCTGATTTATTTTATTAGGCTAGTTTCACACTAGCAGCAGCACGGATCCGGCGGATGAAGGGGCCCGCCGGATCCGTGCTGCCACAGGTGCACGTGTGGGGCCGGAACCGCGCTCCGGCCCCATTCACTGTATTCACATGTTGTATTTTCGTTCTGGCCGCCTCTCAGCAGGAGTTAACGTGCTGCGGCCGGATCTGCGGCCCGCCCCCATTACAGTGAATGGGGCCGGAGTGCGGTTCCGGGCCGACACGTGCACCTGAGGCAGCACGGATCCAGCGGGCCCCTTCACCTGCCAGATCCGTGCTGCTGCTAGTGTGAAACTAGCCTTAGAGTAAAATGCTTCTTTCTCCACTTATCAGACTTCCCCACCCCCCCTTACAAAGAGAATCGTTCCAAGTTCTCTTTAAGAAAATGCATCATGTTTTTTAATTTTAGTTTCATTAATTCAATTTTAAGTATACTAAAAATGTATACATTGAATGGATTCCTCATACAGGGGCATCCATTATCATAGAGTATTAGTGGGAAAAAAAAATATGTTAGCCTATACATTTTAAATTGGACTCTGAAGGATGGAAGAACGTAGTGTACTGCATAAACTTTCCCATCCTGATTTTTTTTATTTTATTTTAGCTATTTATTTAATTATTTTTAAAGCTTCCCTACGGATGGCCTTATAAGTGGCACTCACACACATTGTCTGTATAGACATTGCAGTATGGTCTGTGTGATTTATGGCAGCTTTAAGGAATTGGAATTAATAGTCAGAAGAGTGTCAAAATACAGTCTCAAGGATATAATATTTTGTGCCTCTTCCCCAAGAGGTAGTTGCAGGGGAGATGCATATGGAGCTTTATCAGTGTATGTTGTGTATAGTGATGCTATCCCATCTTATCTAGGCCTGAAACAATACAGTGCTGCCATCATCATCATCTGCAACCCTCAACTGTCATTAAATTTCCCACCCTCTAATAAAAATGATTAGATTGCTGCAGACAGTCTCAGCGGTGATGTGCCATTCATGCACAGGCGTGACAACTGAGGCCAGTGGTTGGCTGCAGTGGTCACACTAGGTGTCTTTCACACTTCTGTTTGTAGTTCCAGCAGACAACAGCTTGCTGAGCTCTCTGGATCCACCATAGCCGGACCTTACCAGAATGCTGACCGGCCTCATTAACTATAATGGTGTCCGACAGAGGTCCAGCCGCTACCCAGCAAATATGGGGCTGGCAGGCATTTCGGTAACATCTGACAATTCCGGATCCAGAGAGCTCCGGCAGAGAACTATAAACGGAAACTAGCCTTAACCGTGAATGTGACCTCATCAGTATAGGCCCAGCGGGAACCCCCTTCTCCTTTCCTAATTTTACTAAATCTTGGAAAACTCTCTTTAACTACAAGTTCCTCCTATGTTCCCTTCCTTCTGCTTTTCTGCTCTCCCTTCCTTATTTACTCTTCCATGATCTGGTACTGATTCTCGGAATTAAAACTTCCTTCTACTCGGGTGTTTACCAGACACCTTCTACTCTGATCAGCTTCTCCCTTGGGTTCAAAATGGCAGAACATGGAATCCCTTGATTACAAGTGAAACTAAGACTATTTATCTGTTACCATGAGTCAAAGAGAGGTCCAACCCGTTACTGAGCATAGAGATCCCATTGTTCAGAGCATTACTAGAGGTAAAGAAGAGTCAAGAACCCTTTTAATAGTATGACCTTTTTATCTAACCTATTTCTTGGTGTAAGTTGTTATACCGAGATTAGACATTTTTAGTAATTGTTTTTACCTTCTGTTTCAGGCATCAGCGATTTGAAAAGGCTTTTCTGCTTGCAGTAGATATTGGCGCACGGGATCTGTTCATGGTAAATGTTACATTATTTGTCCTGTTACATTAATGGACTTTTAAGCAGTGTGGTGTGACTATTTTTGAATTGTCCTCTAAAAGGAAGAAAACTGTGTATACGTCTGTTTATTGAGTATTAAGAAGATGTGTGAATAGTCCAGGTTAAAATGTACGTGTTTATAGACTCTTCCTAATGGCTTTGAGGTGGAGCCGACATTCCTCGAAATGTGTCAGATACGTAGCGATCTGATGTTCTCTACACTAATTAATGCTAGGAGCAGCAGATACAAATGCACCTGGCCAGTAGCTGCCGTCCTGAATACAACTGGAGGTGATACAGTTGAATACTGTGGTAATGGTGGCAGCATCCTGTGCCGCACTATGCTGTTTGGTGCTGCTTGGTCAGTATTTTGTGCTGCACAACAGTATTGCTGGCCCTGCCTACTTCTGTTGCCCTGCCTTCTGTCAGTTTGGACCCGCCCACAACATGGGGCCACTTTTAGGGTTTTTTTCCAGACCCACTAGGTTCCCAGTCTGCCCTTGATTCAAAGAAATAAAAGGATTTATATTTTAACCCTTGTTGCTGGACTTTTTACATCTTGTGGTCAGGGGCGGATTGGCCATAGATCCAACATAGACCCAGTGGGCTGATGCCCAGATAGAGGGCCACCCAAGCCCTCCTCTCTGCCGCTGGCTGTGAGAATCAGATTCTTGTGTACCTGGACAGCGACCACACATGCCTTCCTGAATTCAACTGCTGTGGCCCACATCTCCTAAGCCCCCCCCCCCCGCGCTCCATATCTTAGAGAAAACCGGAGGAGGACAATAAATGGCAAAAATTTATAGCCACCACTATTGCCACTATTTGTGGCAATATATTGCTATGACCTGTGGTATATGGTTGTAACAGGAAAGTATTTTGCATATGGTAATCCTGACCTCGCCTACTTCCGCCCCACCTTCTGTCAATTTGGACCCACATCAGCATGGGGCCACTTTTATTTATTTTTCCCAGGGCCACTTTATTTTCCCAGTCCGCTCCTGCTTGTGTTCCTACAAGCAGTCTGTTAAAGGGGTATTCTCATCTTAGACAATGGGGGCATATCGCTAGGACCACCGCCCCCATTCATTTCTATGGAGCCGACGGAAGTAGCCGAGGCAGCACTCGGCTATTTTCGGCAGCCCCATAGAAATGAATGGAGAGCGGCTGCGCATGCGCAGTGCGCCCTCATTCACTTCGGGGGCTCCGTTCTGGATATAGGTGCGGGTCCCAGCGGTGGGACCCGCACCTATAAGACAATGGGGCATATCCTAGCGATATGCCCCCATTGTCTAAAATGAGAATAACCCTTTACCCTTTCTTACATAGCAAGATACCAACGTTCCTGGTGATGTGTTATCAATGGGTGATTTTTCTGTTTTTCATAGATTTTTAGGGCTGTTAGTATCCCTACCATGTAAATCAGACCTGTTTCAGTTTTTACACCTCATATGTGCAGATAACCCTACAGGTTTTATGAATGTATGCCTGGCAGAGATCTGGTGAATGTAGTAAATATAGTTATTTAAATTCTATAATAGTTTGGGTTTTTCTCTTAAAATAGTTTACACTATCTTTCCGTTAGATTTTTGATGTTCTTTAATATTCCAGAATATATTCTGTGTTTGTTTTTTTTATAGTTTTCTTTTCTTTTCAATCTCGTTTTATGGTGATACATGTGAACATCACTCCACTTAGGCTCTGCTCACATTATGTGATGTGCATTCAGTGTAGACACTGGGAGCCTTTCCTAATGCTGACGCTGATGTACCCAAAGAGGATTATGTTTGTCTGACATACTGTACATTAGGCTGCATTTGTAAAAAAAATTTACACGAGGATCCCGCAATAAAGTATACCGTGCTGTGTATTTTTTTCTAATATAAGTCAATGACAGAGGTTTGTAAATGTATAGGCGTGCTTTTGGCCACACATTTCCTATCATTATGTAATATTGTTTATCACTGGGATAATTTGGTTGATTCACATCATCATAATTATAATTTTAGAATTACATGGCATATTTCTAGCCATTTACTAAAAGAGTTTAGTAAAAGTCGTACAACTCAGCTTCATGCTGTATGTTCCCTCAGGGTGCTCTTTCCCTCGCTCTTAAAGGACTAGTGCACACAGAGGCTAATCTGTCCCCATTCAATGGCAGAGTTCTGTGCCTCCTCTTTTGGAAGGTGTCTGAGCTTTAGGTTGCTAGCTTGTCTAGTCCTATGTTGTTACATTTTTCTGTCCTCTCATGCCCGACCTCTGCCTGTTTACCAGATTGACACTCTGCTGTCTGTCCTAACCCCTGCCTGATTGCTATGTTGACAATGTGTTGCCAGCCCTGACGTATTTCTTGACTACCATACAGCACAAACTCTGCCTCTCCTGACCTCGACTTGTCCACAGACCATGCTTGCCCTTGGCGCCTCGCATGAGTGTCTCTTGGTCAACCTGGGTCAACACCATCTGAACAGAGACTACTTCTAGATGTAGCGGCTTGGTGGCCCCTGTAGCGAAGTTCAGATAACCGTAGGGGGTGAAAGGGGGAAAACCAGGGTGTATCTTGACAACACCCTCAGGTCTAGCCACAAGCCAAATCTGTTCTGTAGACACAGTGGATCAACACCTTCTTCATTTTAACCCTGTACTTCCTCGAGCTGTTTCCTAAATTTTCTTAAATTCAACAATTTTTTATTTAGCAAAGGCATACATACAGAGGACAAATCATTCAGGATTTCAGTACATACATATATGCCTTTAGAACATTTTACATCTTACAAACATTGAAATTGTTACAAAGGCAAATCCAAGAGTCCCATGTATATAGTCAAGTACAGTATATAATGCATTAACTCAGGAAAAAGGTAAGTTAGAAGGGGAGGGGGAAAAGGGGGAGGGGGATAGAAAAAGGGTGAGGGGGATGAAAAGGGATACCCAGATATTGAGCAGAATACAACTGGGACTCACTTATATTGCATTTTCAGTCACGTATTGGCAGGATGGAAGGCAAATTAGTAGAAGAAGAGCTACAATCAAGGTTCCTATATATCTTCCAGGAGTTCCAAATTTTTTGCAATTTTTGAGGGGAATTTGAAACCCAGTGAGCTATTTGTTCAAGTCTAAATACCTGATCACATTTTAATTGCCATATAGTCAATGCCCCCCATTGGGGGTTATCAGATTTTTCAGAAGGAAGCAATCATCGTCCTTGCAACCGCACAAAGATGTGAAACCAGGCGTTTACTTTCCTTTGGAAGAGATACCTCTTGCATTAAGTTAAATTTCCTAAATTTTCAAGACTGAGCAGTGTCGAAAAATATTAATGAAAATTAGTAATTTCAGCATAAAATCCAAAAACTTTGGATACTTGTACTAATCTATGGTCTTTAAGTATTGGTAGAAACATTCTTAGAGAGTTTTTTTCTGTTTGCTTCTTGGACATAAAGTCTTTACCCTAATCTAAAGCAGGGCAAACCCGCTGATCACCTAATTTATAGGGTGGCCTGCAGACGCTAAAGATTAGATTTCAGATGCCCGGTCCTTCCTTTTTTCCTTTAAGGAGCCTGGCAGTAGCTTTCCTCTCCCCTCATTCACTAGGTATGCATCCTTAGCTGAGCATGTGTATGTATGGAACGATCGGGAGAGATAGCCGCATTTGACCGACAGCAATATAATGTGTATGGCCAGCGTTTGCCTTTATAGGATGTTTGTCTTCATCCTTGGGTTTTAATGTAGATTGCACCCTGTGTGTCTTGTAGATCACCATTAAAGTGACAAATTATGAACGCCTCTGCCAGTGCATTATAGAAGAACAATGATGTGACATGGACTTCAAGAGGTTTTACACTTCGTCCAGTCTCTGTGCCTCCCACTAAATTAGCTACAAAAGTCAAATTATCCATGTCTTTAATGGCTATTCTTAAAGCACCACGTGGGTTTTTTGTTTCAGAAGACCCTTATCCACAATGTCTCAGCAAGGTCAGGTAGTCAAAGCAAATACAGCTATTGCTTCTTACCCAGCATGTTACCGCCATGCAGCTATTTGTATGGACGTCTACATAACAATGGGAAGAAAACCTTTGCAAATTCTTTTCATGGATGTGTTTGCTTTCCTTTTTTACATAATGAACATATTATGGACTCTTTAATGGAGATTTTAACAGTAGATGCTAATAGTGTTTATCCTATGAAGTAACTTGACCCGCCAGATTGATCCCATTCAGAACGATAGATGTGTTGCACCAGGAAGGCTTTAATTTGGAGGGTTTGAAAACAACTCCATAATTACATGAAAGAAGCATTGTGAACAAAACTGATTTGTCCTTATATAATTACAGATGTCATTTTTATCACTAGATACAGTAGATATCCTTTCAATAGGTTTCCTGAACAGGTTATTCTCAGAAGCGAGCTGTAAATGTGTATCATGTAGGCAAACAGTAATTACAGATCGACCTGCAACAGCATATTTGGCATATAACTGCTCAGTAAACACCCATTCACACAAGCAATGATGGGATGATGATCATTGCTCCATGTAAACTTGTCCACTGAGAAACAAGCAAACGCTTGTCTTTTATGTGGACTTTAATATCATCATTTCTTGTCAGGACACCTCCCCATGTAAACAGTCATTAGAAAGAAGAGGATCCTGAGACCCCCATTTCTCCTACCCATGGTTGTGATCCAATGAAGTGGTGCTCTTGAATGATAAATGCTCTTTTATTCAATATCTGTGGGTGTGAAGGAAGTAGCCAAGTTCTGTATTCAGCTTTTCCCCTTAGTCCATAGGCAATGAATGTAGTGACAGCGGGCCTGCCTGATTCCCGCTCGGTTCAAACTTACTCCTGTATTACACAGGCCGATTGGCAATCGCCTGCTAGCTACCAGAGAAGTCCACTGCTATTACTGCAGCGATCTCCTCTGCGGCATGGGGAGGAACGATCGCTACGCCATCACTTGCCCCCCCCCCCCTCCCCGAACAGATAGTAATTAGATAGCACAATCTGCCGCCGCCAAAAACTGATTTTTTTTTTTTTTTTTTTAGTGTGCTTAAAAGTCACAATTGGCCAATGAACCAGTGTTTGGCCGTTCGGCGGCAGGATTACACTGCAAGATTCGCGATCATCTGCTGAAAAATCGTCTGGTGTAATACAGCCTTTATTCTTGCTGCAGTTCTCCAGTGAGAGGGAATTGGGGATCTTGGACCAGAGGAGGTCCCAGTGGTGGGGCCCCAGCAATCAGATATTTATCACCTATTCAGTGAATTAGGTCTGTAAGGCCCTATTAGACCAAGCTATTTTTGGGCCAATAATTGGGAACAAGATCAACTGATAAACCAGCGAACACTAATTTGTCTGCTGGTTTGCATCATTCATCAGGATTATTGGCAGCACATCTCCCTGTGTAATTAGGGATGTGCTGTAGATGATCCATAGAACTGACTGATGGGAAACTGTGCTTGTGTAATAGGCTGATGCAAAAAACTGCCGATGTACATGTTTATTGTCCATTGGCGCCCATCTTCATCCTCATCAAATACATGATCTTCTTATAAAATGTTTAACAGTTCTCGAACCAGCACCTGGATCTAAATTCTTTTGTAATTGCATGCAATTAAATATTTAGCATAGGCACTGTTATTCAATAAAATGTATCTCAATAGCGCCACCTGTTTTTTCCGTTGTCCAGCTCACTGAGTTGGCCGCACATGCTCAGTTTCATCCTTCAACCTCCCCCTGAGCTGTGATAGGGAGAGCTGCAGCAGTTTGGACACGCCCCCTTATCTTTAACAGAAAAGACACTCCCCTTGAGCTGACAGCTTGATATAAATCTAGCAGAGCAATGAATGGGGAGATCTCTGGATCCATGTGAGGTACAGGGCTGGTTCTAGCTTTGTTAGAAAGAGATCGTCATGGACTATCTGATGTCTGATTTTCGTTTTTTACATTAGTCATGGTATAACCCCTTTAAGACTGTAGCTACAGTCAGATAAAGACATCCATTAATTGTCAAACAGGAAAAGTCTAATGCTGTCCATACACATGACTTCTCCCGTCCACTCTAGATCATTGAGCAGTCAGAATTGGTTCTTCATCTTTAATATCTATCACTGGCTTAATTTATGAAGAATAATAAGCAGCAGCACATGGTTAGAACATAAGCTGGATTGTTCACCTCTCCCTGGTAGAAAGCCCTGACAAAACGTGCTTCCACTCATACCTCTTTTCGACTCATTGAGAAAGGTCTGGGATGGACCGAAACGTCTGAAAAATCGCACGTATTCTCTTGAAAAGTCCTACGTTTTTCCTAAATAATGGATACTTGAACATTTCTATATGGGTCTAACGTGCTGGAATGTAATACTTTAATTTCAACTAACACAGTTTATGCGATACAATAACTAATTGCACCCAATAGATGGAGTGTGTGTGTGGAATCTTTATTTTTCCTATAATAGAACACGGCACCCACTGATAAATCTCTTAGAATGTGTCTGAAGAATACCGGCTGCCATTTATGACCGAGCAGACGACCGAAACACAGCCTTGGTCTGCTGACTGCCAGCTCTAGAAGGGGCAGTTTGATGATAGAAATATAATCACTGCATGGAAATTTCCCTAATGTATAGGGTTATATTTGCCTGTGGCACACTGGTGGTGTATCTACTGTTTGTATAGTTAAACAGTTTGGGTACATGTACTGCCATTTTGTGATATTAAATAACCCCTGGCAATTCCATTAGGAAACTCAATTAAACGCCTGTGAAGTGGCATAATTTTGGACAGTATGTACTGTAAATTCAAAGATGTCTTTGTCCAAAATTATAGATTCCAGCAGTTGACTTTTCAAAGGCATAGGTTGGTTGGAAAGTGCAGCATAAGCCGGCAAGTAAAATATATGCTTTTTACTTCCTGAAATGTGTTTGATTGCCTGGCTGGAGATAAGGTGTGCGTAAGATGATACATTTGCATCGCGGAAGAATGAAAATTGAGAAAATTAAAACGTAACTGTGGGTTCATCAGTCCTGTCTATGTTCTGTGATCTGGGCAATAAAAGATTCTTTTTCTTTGAAATTCTTCTTTGTTGTGCGCCCAAGATTCATTTTAGATTAATCTTTTATTTTGCTTTATTTCCAAAGGACATCCATTACCTTGCACTAGATAAGGGTGAATGGGCACTAGCTAAAGTGGCAAAGAAAAAGGCTGAGGAAATAGATGCAGAATCAATAAACGCTGGAGTTGGTAAGAATTAAGGCTATTTAAAAAGCTTCTTTTTTTTTGAATCAATACTTTTTCTGTACTGCTGCAATGTTAGAGATGTGGGGGGTTATTGGTTAGTTTCTAGGGAAGAAGAATTAGTGGAGATAAGCTTCAAATACCACCTGCCGATCCCTGACTTCACAGAGGACAGATCCACTTTGAATAAAAAATGAGGAACAGTTGGCAGTGAACTGATTACATATATAGCCGTACGTTCTTTATGTTGTGGTAATCTAGTTTGTAAAATTGTGCTACTTTAAGGGGTTGTTTGTATTGTACTCAGCACTAACGGTCCAGTTGGACTGGACGTAACTTGGGCCTAATATCGGGAAGATGTGCTCATAGGATCGGTTGTTCCCGATAATTGGCTCGTATAATCGTTCAGCCAATGAACAAGAAAACGCCTGTTTGGCATTTTTCATCAGGATGGTAAATGCACTATTATCGGGCAGCACATCTCACTGTGTTACAGGGAGCAGCATGCAGAAGCACCATGACTGAACATATTATAATGCAAAAGAAAGTTAGATCGGCACCTCCAAACTATGTATAAAAGGGGGTTCTGGGGCAAGCTACAATGGCTGCAATGTAAAAGAAAACAAGGACTAACAATGTGCTGCTTTTGAACATGTTGGTGTCCATCGTATGATAGATCCATCACCGCATTGTGGCTTCTGTTATATACGGATGCCACAACACAGGTATGAACATAGCTTAACTGAGCCGAAACCTCAGCTTTATCTCAAAATTTATATTTTATTGGTATTATTTAATAAACTGGAGAATGTTACTACCAGTGCAGCTATTTCAATATACCCAGCGTACACAGCAAAATTGTATGGGAAATCATCATAAGCCTTATACTGAGCAAGTGGGATGGGGCTCTTGGATACTGTTTTCCTTCACTCCACTCATAATATCTGGGCTGTAAGGGAGAGAATAAGGCGCTCCATAGGGTGAGTACATCCAGTATAAAGAAAACAGGATCGAGAGTCAGAGGCTCACCTTGGTCGGTTGTGCTGGTTTAGGCACAACTCTAATTCTAGAAGAATTGGTCAAGTCTGAATGCTGCCACCTTGCAAGGGTAGCGATACTTTCAAAAGGAATTTGAAATTGATTGAAATCCAGGAATGAAAAAGATCATCCGAAGATCAAATCACCGCTTTTTTATTTCCAAGAACTTATTAAACATTGTGTTTTGAGGCTAAGAGTGCCCCATGGGTTACAAATGAAAAAGCTTTTTAAGCCACATTATCTTTAGGACTTTCTGTGGGCGGACAGTAGCTCATCAAGCACATGTATCTCCCAGGATGAGTTTTGGTTAGCGCTTGTTAATCGCTTCCTCCCCTGCATAGAAAATAGTGCCTCACATATAGCCCTAGAGATACATATGGTATGTATTGCCTCCACAATTTCCTTCTCCACTGTCTAAGGCTACTTCCACACTAGCGGTGTGGGGCTCCGGCAGGCTGTTCCGGTGGGTGAACAGCCCGCCAGATCCGTGCTACCGCAAGTGCACGTGTGGGGCCAGAACTGCGCTCCGACCCCATTCACTGCGGCCGGAAGGAAAATACAACATGTTGTGCACTTGCGGTAGCACGGATCCGGCGGGATGTTCACCCACCGGAACAGCCTGCCGGAGTCCCGCAGCGCAAGTGTGGAAGTAGCCTAAAGAGATGTAGCTAGATTTCTTTTAACAAATATTTTATTCATTTATAACCATCACAAACAAGTAAAGAGAAGGGATAAAACAGTACAGAAATACACTTATATTATAAAGTATCAAAATATAGTAAGAGCAGAGCACATCAGCCTGTGAGTAAGAAGTAAAACCCAAAATGTAAATATACAGTGGTCACATACCTGAGAAATGAAACAGATGTCTAAGTAGGGTCCCGAAAAGAAACGGATATAAAATGTAAAAAAAAAACACAGAAGGCCTGCTTATCAGTTTTAAAGGGTTTCTGTCACCAGGTTTTGGCCTATAAAGTTATTCACACTACCGGATAGGGCTCATTGCGGTCAATGTAAAAAAGTTATTCTTATTGATCCTAGAGATGTATTTGATGTTAAAAAATCGTTTTTAGTGATATGCAAATTACTCACATAAGGAGCCCAAGGGATGTCCCCAGCGCCGTTGGAGCCCGGCACCGCCCACCTACTTATTATTCACTGCAAATCTTCTTGCAGCCCACCAGCATAATCCCGCGCAGGCGCAGTACCTCAAGCAGTCTGCGCCCGTGCGGTCTACTGGCATCGGCCTCAAGGATATTAGTGCGCACTTTGCTCGAGGAGGGCTGGAAGAAGATTTGCAGTGAATAAGTAGGTGGGCGGTGCTGGGCTCCAACAGTTGCGGCGTGGCCAGGGTCCAACGGCGCTGGGGACATCCCCTTGGGCTCCTTATGTGAGTAATTTGCATATCACTAAAAACGATTTTTTAACATCAAATACATCTCTAGGATCAATAAGAATAACTTTTTTACATTGACCGCAATGAGCCCTATTCGGTAGTGTGAATAACTTTATAGGCCAAAACCTGGTGACAGAATCCCTTTAAGGGGAAAACAGTAGGAAGGAAGGGAAACAAGAACAACTGGACCACCGATAATCAAATGCAGAAATAAGCAAGAAAGAAGTCTGAACAAAGAACTTTTGTGTGCGTCATGCGAACCCAGCGAAAAAGAACAGAATGCGTTCTGGTGCGCTCTGTTACGTTCAATTTTGCCCCCATTGATAATGTATGGGGAATAACTATATGGCACTATAAAGTGGGTTTTCTGATAAATTGCGCTATATTTCTATGCTTATCATTTTTGCTACTTATGCTGCTGTTTTAAGTGTCTTGCACTAGGTGGTGGGGCCCCATCTTATTTTGCTATGGACCCCTGTGAATTGTAGGTACTCCCTTGCTCAGCCCTACCTGTATACCTCTCCTCTGAGTTCCCACAATGCACTGATCTCTGGTTATAGGGAACCAACAGAATTTTGATATTAGCTTTTTGTCTGAACAGAGAATAACACATCAGAGATAAGCAGATAAGAAAAGAAATGTATTTCTAAGATATGCAATGTGTAGATTTAATCTGTGGACTGTTTTCACTATATTGAGGAAAATTGGGATTTTCTTTCAGATGTTATGGTGTTGATTTGCTGCTTCCAGTCCTGTGCAGAAGTGAACTGCATTCTAGGAAGACAACCCTGAACCAGCAGTGCAGTTATTTATTAGGATAATTCTTCAGTTCGTTTATAATCTTCTTGCTATATAATGGACAGCGGAGTCGGTTATTTTATAATGTAAATTTCACCACCTCCTCTGCATACTTAATTGAAAATTATTTAAACTTTGACAAAGATTTACATTTAGAAGGCTATCTTGAAAGATCTTCTCATTGCGGATCTTCTATAAGCTGTGATCTCATACTTTTGTGTCCTTTTGAGCTGTTTTTCTGGATTTGAATTAGTCTAAAGGCTGTCGCTTCAATGATGGCTTTGCCCAATCACATTGACTGTAGCAAAGAAGTTAATGCAAAGTCACGTGACAGACCAATCAGCAGTCAGCTTGTAGAGGAGGCTGCTTAAAGGGGTTATCCCACGAATAATGTAAAAAATGAAAATCAGACATCATATAGTACATGACAATCTCTTTCTAACAAAGCTAGAACCAGCACTGTACCTCACATGGATCCAGAGATCTCCACATTCATTGCTCTGCTAGATTTATATCAAGCTGACAGCTCGGGGAGTGTCTTTTCTGCTGCAGCTAAGGGGGCGTGTCCATGCTCTCCCTATCACAGCTCAGGAGACAGTTAAAAGTTGAATCTGAGCATGTGCGCCCTGCTCGGGGGAATAGGTCAAAGAAATAATAAATTAAGTGGTCTTATACAGATACATTTTATTGAATAACTCAGTGGCTATACAAAATTTTTAATGACATGTAATTACAAAAGTATTCAGATCCAGGTGCTGGTTTGAAAACTGTAGAATATTTTTCGTGGGACAACTCCTTTAATGATGTATTCCAAATGATGAAACCTCTATGATAGAGCAACCCTGGAAGGCAGAAGATAGGAGAAAGGTGTTATCTAATTGAGGATCTGTGGAGCAATATTAAATATGACTTATCTTATGTAATATTCATTAAATAATATATATATAAAAAAAACATGAGTAATACAACCCAAATTCTAAAAAAAAGTTGGAATTTATCATTCACCATAGATCATAGAATGCATACTGTACCAGATGTTGAAAGTTAGACATTTTACCATTTCAGGAAAAAAATTAACTCATTTAGAACTTGATGGCAGAAAATAATCTCAAAAAAGTTGGGACTGGGGCAACAAAAAGCTAGAAAAGTAAGTGGTAGTAATAAAAAACCACTTGGAGGATCAATTTCTGCATGACTTGGTATAAAAAGAGCATGTTAGAGAGGCAGAGTCTGTGAGAAGCAAAGATGGGCAGAGGTTCACCAATTTGCGAAAACCTATGTCTAAAGATTGTGGAACAATTTCAGAAAAATGTTCTTCACTGTAAAATTGTGAAGGCTTTGAATATCCCACAATCTACCTATATAATATCATCAAAAGATTCAAGGTATCTGGAGAAACCCATGTGCACCAGGGACAAGGCCAACAGTCAATTTTGGATGCTTGTGATCTATGGGTCCTCAGATGGCACTGCATTAAAAACAGGCCTGATTCTGTGCTGGAAATCACTGCATGGGCTCAGGAACACTTTCAGAAATCATTGTTTGTGAATACCGTTCAGCGTGCAAGCCACAAATGCAAGATAAAGCCGTATCATGCAAAAAAAGAAGCCATATATCAACACAATCCAGAAACGCCGCCATCTTCTCTGGGCCAAACCTCATTTAAATTGGACTGAGGCAAAATGGAAAACTTTTCTATGGTCAGATGAATTTAAATTTGAAATTCTATTAAGAAACTACGGATGCCATTTTCTGGGGGGAATCAAGAGGAGAGGGACCATCCAGCTTGTTATCAGCACACAGTCCAAAAGCCTGCATCTCTGATGTTATGGGGTTGCTTTAGTGCCCATGTCATCTGGAAAGGCGCTACCAATTCTGAGCATTATATAGAGGTTGTAGAACAACATATGCTCCCATCCAGACAACGTCTCTTTCAGGGAAGGCCTTGCATATTTCATCAATGCTTAACCACATACTGCATCCATCACAACAGCATGGCTTCACAGAAGAAGAGTCCAGGCGCTGAACTGGCCTGTCTGCAGTCCAGACCTTTCACCAACAGAAAACATTTAGCGCATCATAAAATGAAAAATCCATCAAATAAGGGGGACTCGTGGGCAGCTAGAACCCTACATCAGACAAGAATGGGACAACATTCCTCTCCCAAAGCTCCAGCAATTGGTCTCCTCACTTCCTATACATTTACAGGCATTTGTTAAAAGAAGAGGGGATGCTACACAATGGTAGACATGGCCCTGACCCAACTTTTTTGAGATTTGTTGCTGCCATCAAGTTCTAAATGAATAATTTTTTAATGCAATGGTAAAATGTCTCACTTTCAACATTTGTGTTCTGTGATCTTTTGTGAATAAAATATGGGTCTATGAGATTTCAAAATCATTGCATTCTGTTTTGTTTTAGTTTTTTTTTTTTTTACATTAACTTACCTTTTACACAGCATCTAACTTTTTTCTTCTAACTGGGTATTTGTGCATAGATAGATACCTAGGAACTTACACACATATATTTTACACATCCAGGGAATTCAGGATGTCACGGGGAATTCTGTATATGAACTTCATCTTTGAATTTACTGTCAGGACAAATTGAGTTGATTTAGCATATTTTCCTTCAGGTCATTAGAAAACCTCTCATGGTTTCCTTAGCCTATGGAAAAAGCACAATCTGCTAGTCAGAAGCCTCATTCAGCATATAGGAGATCTGTTTCACATAGTTGACTGCAGCCTGTTAATTTAAATGTCACTTAACCATGCCACAAGGAATTGACATGGCATAACCCATTAAGAAATCCTATAATTAATAATGATCGCACCGTAAAAAAAAAAAAAAAAAAAACACCTCCCCGGAGTTCATGTGTTATTTTCTTGATAAAAACTCAAGTGAACAGCACATTAAAAATGTCAGAAAGATTCCCAAGGCCAACTTACTTTAAATTACACAGGGGCCCAGTAAGATGAATTTATTTAACCTTCAAATCAATAGTTTTCACCCAAAAGGGATTTTTGTTGTAACGAGAAAAGCAGATAAATTCTTCCTACTTGGAGTCGTGCTGTGAAATGCTAGTGTGAAATGACATTACAAATGTCTCACTTGTAATGATGTGTCCATAGTCATGGGAAGGAAATGCCTAGGATGGAGTCTGCAGTAACAAGAACAGCGCCATTTATTCTGGATTTATTGCGTTATTACAGATAAGTGCGGTATACGTCTAAAGCACTTCAGCGCTCGTTTTATTTGATATCTTCTATTCTTGTCATTGATACGAAAGGAAAAGAATATTAAAGAGTAACTAAACTTTTATATGGACTATTAATATGATGTTCCTAATGGCCTGATAAAACTATTTCTAATATACATTATTAATCAATTTTGAATTTTTGTTATACTTTTACTTCCCCAAAGGGCACCGTCCACTGTGCGCATAAAACTAAGTTCTCCGTACACCATTGACAGCTCAGCGGTGTACGGAGTGTGAAATTTATGAATGGGGCCACAGCATCACAGAGAGTACGGGCAGGAGCGCATATTGCTGCTCCCCGGAGGCTTACTAACTCCTGGCATAACACATGGGTACCCTGTAACCATGTACTATACCAAGATTAGCTGAGTGGAGCGGGCTCCTGCTTATACCTGCTCCGCTAAACTAAGAGAACTGCATGTCAGCTCTTAGATTAGCGGAGCAGGCAGGGGCGCACTTGGCTAATCCTGGCAGAGTACATGGGTACAGAGTAGTAAACCTCCGACGGATTCGGGCAGGAGCAGCAATATGCACACCTGCCCGTACTCTCTGCGTTGGTGCTGCCCATTCATAAATTTCACACTCCGTACACTGTTGAGCTGAGTTTTAAGTGCACAGTGAATGGTGCGCTTTAGGGAAGTAAAAGTATAAGAAAAATACAAAACTGATTAATAAAGTATAATAAAAATAGTTTTATTAGGGACAACATATTAAAAGTTCATATAAAGGTTCAGTTACTCTTTACAATACCTGCCACAATAATGTTGCAAGTGCTTTGTAACGTTTTCTATATTTGCTGCAGATTTTTGCACAAAAAAATTAATTAATCACCAAGTAAAGCTATTCATACATGATTGGGATTGCCACCTTTACTGCCAAAAATTTACTGGCTGGATTTTAAGGGGGCGTGACATCACCCAAGGACTTTTTATTATCTAATTTACCTGAGGTTTAGGTTAATTAAACAGTATTTATTTCTTGTACTTATTTATATAACACTGACATATTCTGTAGTGCTTTACATCATCACTTTTACTGTCCCCAGTGGATCTCCAATCTAAGTTCACTGACTTTATGTCTTAAGAAAACTAGAGTACCCATAAGAAACCAATGCAAACATGGGGAGAACATACAGATTCAATGCAGATGTTATTGTTGGTAAGATCTGAACTTAGGACCCCCAGCGCTGCAAGGCACCAGTGCTAATCACTGAGTCATTGTGCTTCCCTGGTGACATAGGTACTGGAGGTGTCAGTATTGTTTTTATTTAAGAGGTCAATACTGAAATCCCTGGTGGTATGGGGCAGTGAAGAGGTGAATGTAATGGGTTACTATCATACCAGCAGTTGTAAGGCAGGTAAAGGGTTAATGCAATCGGCCCTGGTGGTCTTAGCACTGGGAAGGGGTTAATTTAATTATCCTGTGGTCTAGGGCAGTGAGGAGGTGAATGTAATGGGTTACTATCATACCAGCAGGTCTAATAGAGGTGAAGGGTTAATGCAGTCATCCCTGGTGGTGTTAGGACTTGGAAGGGGTTGATGTAATTTTCCTGGTAGTCTAGAGCAAGGAAGGGCTTATGGCAGTGGTGGCGAACCTATGGCATTGGTGCCAGAGGCGGCACCCGCACCCTGGAAAATGTCTATAGATGTACCAATATGCCTTAGACTCTTCCTGCACACTAGGAACAGCACATTCTTCACATTAAATGTAGACAGGTTATTAGAGCTGAATGATAAAGTACATGGAAGATATACTATATTGGACTGTAGTATTCAGGTTAAATTGCCGCGTTGGCACTTTGCGATAAATAAGTAGGTTTTGGGTTGCAGTTTGGGCACTCAGTCTCTTAAAGGTTCTCCATCAGTGGGTTGGTGGTCTACCAGATTATTCACCTAGGCAGGTGTCGGCAACATCTCTTAAGGGGGCAGTACACCTTCAATAGCTGGCGCGTTTGGCCGACTGTTCCTTCTGATGCTCGGTTTGTCTGTGCATGCAGGTTCAGTTGAGCATCTTCTCTTCTTCTCACTGACACCTCTGGCAGCAGTTTATTTCCCTTGACAACCAAGCATAAGGCATCACCTGATACTTTTTCTGGACAAATACCAGCCGAATATCTAATGCTCATTAGATGGTCAACTGGTTCCCCCAAAATCGGTGGTATCAATTACTAGAGAGGCTGGTCCATTACCCGCTAATTGGCAACCCATTTTAGGACCCTCATCTAGGATAAACTTATTGTAGTCAGATTGAAAGTCCGGGACATTTTTAATAAAATACAGTATCTACAATACTCAAATGTGTACCTTGAGTTCATAGACTCCTTTCATTCCTCCCCACAACCTGCCTCAGGAAACTGGTCGCAATTTTGTTTTCAAAGCTTTCTCCGAGCAGCATCGTCAGAGAAGTCCTTTGTTCTGACTTTTGTTTCCGCGCGTCACTTCTTTATACTTCCCAGGGCACTTATTTCCCCTTGTTAATTATATCAGTTAATCCCAGAATTCTAATGGCACGTCGTATTATTTACAGGCATGGCTGCCTATGGAGAAATAGATCAGAATATGGGATGCATAGAACATACAGTAAAGTTTGGCCTGAAGTAACTCTGTACTCAGCACTGTATATTCTGTTGCTGTCCTCTTCTGCTCCGGTGTCTCTAGAGTATGGCATTAGGCACCCTCTAGGCCAGATGCCAGCCCTGACACTGCCTAAGGCTCACAATCAGAAGGTGCAGAATACTTTTGGATGTGAAATTCACCTCATATGGTCTGAACTGGAACTTATTAAATTTAAGATTAGCCCTGGCTTCTAGCATTATGTTTTCTGGGAGATGATGCGAACGCTTCCGTTTTACATAATATCACAGTAATGTGTTGAATAATGTAAAGACTAATTTGAACATGTTTTAAGCTCCCTAAAGCAGCTGGCCTGACTTTTTTTTTTTCACATGAGCTTTTTCACAAAGCAGCCAGCATTAAAAAATAAGGTTTTAAAATTTCCTTAAATTCTGATTTTAATTTTATTTCCTTATATTTAAAATGTTAATAAGAAGCTCATAACAAGGCTTTTTATTTTACTGCACTTGGCCGCACAGATTATAAAATTATTGCCTTAACCTTCTCCATATTTTTTTTTATTCTTTTTTTAATTAAAGGTGTTTGGGATTTTTGCATAGGGATGACAGATTATTATGATAAAATTTACCACGTTTTGGATGCAGTAACCTGTGGATTAGACCACTGTCATATTCTTAATAGCGATCACCCTCTGATCTACAGCACAAAAAAGTTCTTACTCAAAACCCTGATTTTGAGTACGGTCCCCACATGAAAATGGTAAAGGCACATTGACACGGGCATATTTGCTGCTGGTAACGAGCTCCGATCGATGATGTAGCAAGTCTGTCGGCACTTGTTTAGCTCTGCAGTCGTTCAGACACATACAGTTTCATTATCTTTGGCATCACATCCCTGTTTGCACGAGGCTGTGTGCTTTTACATCTACTTTACTATGTAATTAGTATAGTTATTATTTATTACTAGTAGAAGGACCCGGCTTCGTCTAGGTATATTTCATCTATTTCATTTAATGTTTCTGTGTGTCGTTGCAGAGAGAAAGTCTCCCTCACACCCATTCCTGCAGCTGACAGAAGTTGATTTTTACCTTCATTTTTTTCAATCCCCATTGGCTGCGGAGTGGGAGGGGGCGTGACCTGACAGAGTTGGGGGCGTGGCTTAGCAAGACGCTTCGAACGGTTGTAGTCTAAAATTAGTCTATTTCATATAAAATTTTTGTGTCGTTGCAGAGAGAAATTCACCCTCCCACCCCTGCATCTAACAGAAGCTTTTTTTACCTTAATTTTTTCAATCCCCGTTGGCTGCGGAGTGGGAGGGGGCGTGGCCTGACAGTCAATGGTGTGGCTTAGCAAGACGCTTCGCACGGGTGTATTTAATCTATTTCATCTAATGTTTCTGTGTGTCGTTGCAGAAAGAAAGTCAACCTCCCACCCATCCCTGCAGCTGACAGAAGTTGATTTTTACCTTTATTTTTTCAATCCCTGTTGGCTGCGGAGTGGGAGGGGGTGTGGCCTGACTGAGTCAGGGGCGTGGCTTAGCTAGACCTGGGGCGGGGGTTTTAAGTACTTCTTTTAGGGTGGCCTGAATTAAAGGTCGATACCATGCTTATTTATGAGGCCACGCAATGGGTAGCAGTGGAAGAAAACATCTTTTATTACTACTGAACGTTCTTAGTCTAAAATTAGTCTAAAACATAAGTTATATTTATGGTAACCGGAATACCTTTAACAGTGTCAGTGAATAGAAATGGCTGGGTTATTACCTGAGCTCCTCAGCTGGCTGCTAATTACCTGGCTGTGTTGTTATGGAAACCTGCCCTCCCTGTGTGTGTCTGTGCAGAGAATGGCAGTTGGGGTTTAAAACCAAAGCTCCCAGGCTAATATTGGCTAATGGAGATAATATTTTGGGAATATCTCGGGAACGGTACGTCCTAGAGAGATGAGACCTGGTCTAAAACCTTCCCGGACACCTGATGTACCTGTGTGCCGAATTTGGTGAAAATCGGTCCAGTAGTTTGGTCGCGCATTGAGAACAGACAGACGGACAGAAACTCATTTTTATAATATTAAGACATTAAAGCTCCATTCATTCCATTGGGCTGTACATATGATAAGGGAAGCACATACATAATATGGACCAGGGTTGGCCAAGCTGCGGCTCTCCAGCTGTTGTAAAACTACAACTCCCACCATGCCCTGCTGTAGGCTGACAGCTGTAGGTAAAGCCAGCTCATTACAGCTGGTGATGTCACCGAACACACTGCCGGGCAGAAGCCTCCGCCCGGCAGTGTGTATAATGTAAACAAAAAACCCTTGCCCTGCGCGATCCAGCAAGGGCAAGGGCAAGGGAGGGCATCGGAGCATGAGATGCTCCGATGCCCTAGTCAGGCGGGCTGCCTGGGTGAAATTAGGGGTATGTCCGGGTTCAGCTGTTGGTTTTGGCCAACAATTCCTCAAATGGATTGGCATCATATATTCCAACCCAGTCAGTAGACTACTGATAAATGGTGAGCTCTCAGATTCCTTTCCTCTATATAGAGGAACTAGATAAGGCTGCCCCTTGTCACCACTTTTGTTTGCTCTGGTGGTGGAGCCTCTAGCCGCAGGGGTCCAAAGTAGAAGTAATATATCAGGAGTAACTATGGGGGAGAAAGAAATCCGAATAGAACTTTATGAGGCTGATATGATACTGTGTCTATCATCACCTGACACCTCTTTATCCAATGCTATAAAACTTATTGACAATTTCGGAGAATTCTCTGGTCTTCGTATCAATTGGGAGAAATCTGTATATATGCCTCTAGGCAAGTCAAACTGGAGAGATCCTTCACATATGGCAGGACTGAAGGTAGTTGATACACTTAAATATTTAGGGGTCATGATTACTAAAAAAACACTCCCAAGCTCTTAAACTTAACATTGATCACATTAGGAACAAATTTCAAAACTGGAAATCTCTCCCTATCTCTGTAGCAGGTCGTATTAATCTATCTAAGATGATCATAATTCCCAAGGTGTTGTACGTGCTTCAACACTTAGAAGTTCACATACCTAAATCCGTCTTTAAGGAACTGGATTCTCTAACTAGGACATTCATTTGGGGGCTAAGCTTAGTTTAGACATTCTGAAGCACCCTAAAACTGAAGGGGGAATAGCACTCCCGGACTACTTTCTGTATTATTTGGCTGGTCAATTGAGGCTCATGGCTGCATGGTATACTTCGGAATACTTTTTAAAAATATATCTGAATTGTCATACTCTTTGGTCGGTCCTAGAATTATCTCCTGCGTTTCGTAAATCACTATTACCGATACATAAATTAGCACAGATAGTCTGGCGAGAAGCTAAAACCATATCCCAATACACAGAGGTAACCACAGATATTCCTGTCTGGGATAACATGGAGGCGATCATGGGGGCTGAATTATAGCAATCAGCCGGAGTGAAAACCCTCGGTGATTTGTATGATCAGGGAATTTTAATGTATTAATAGGACTTTAATGTCCTTTCAGGTCCTATCGCAAAAATACAACATCCCTAGAACTCACTTTTTTTCTTATTTAAAACGCAGATCTGTCATTCAAACCAGGATCCCCAGCACTGGTACGGTGGTTTCTAAATATCCTTTAATAGGTGTAGTTAGAACTCAGGGTCCCAGAGGCCTGGTTTCAGCTATTTATTCTCATTTGATTCATGCTAAAGTCAAATTCAATCCTCCCGCTGTATTAGACAAATGGAAGATACAAATTCCAACACTTACAGAGAATTCCATTTCAGATTTATTTGAATCACATTTACAGGTTTCTCCAGCAATAAATAACAAGCTGACTCAGCTTTATATTATCCATCAGGCATATCCAACTCCTATAAGATTGTATAGAATGGGTAGAGCTTCATCCACAGCATGTCCACGATGCGTCGAGCTGGGATCAGATTTTTGGCATATGATCTGGACATGTAATCCGATTGCTTTATTCTGGAAAGAAGTGTCGGATTTTCTTTCATCCTTGTTGCCAATCCCGATTACACATAATTCTGAGGTATTTTTGCTGGGGATCCTAGAAGAGGGTATTTGGGATCATTATAAGACCATATTCTTAAAAGAAGAATTGTTTATGGCTCGTAAATGTATTGCATTGAGATGGTACAGTCCCAATACACCAACAATTAGTATGTGGAAATTACAAATAAACCAAAATTTACCATATATTGCTATAAACACCGTAATAAACCTGAAGGTTTGGGGTATCTGGTGTGAATCACCGCTGACTTTGTACTCAGTCCCAAGACTAAGGCATTCCATATTGTCAGCCCAAACTGGTGTATCGGGAGCCTATATACTAGCTCTGTGTATATGTTCTGCTATTAACATCCCCTTTGGGGGTTTTACTTCTGTACATCAAATCCAATCAGGAGTGTGCAACAGTGTAATGGCATGATTCTAAGTTTGTTAGTGCTGATTATTTGTTTGGAACCCTTTGTTACGGTTTCCTATTTACTAAGAAAATACTATGAATTGTGTACTGTAATGTTGATGTTTTATACTTCTGTACAATAAAGAAGTTTAAAAAAAAAAGACATCACAGAATTATAGGCTAATATACAACTCTAAGACACTAGGCTCTGCTCTCAAGAGCTTACATTCTATTAGGAAATGGGGATTACTGTCAGAAGATGGCGTTCAGCTCTGTACATCTCTTCCCTCATCTCTGTCTACCACTCCACCTGTGCTCTCCGTTCAGCCAATGACTTACGACTGACTTCCACAAAAATTCAAACCTTTCTCTCCTGGCTCCAAGATTTCTCCCGAGCTGGACCAGTTCTCTGGAATGCCCTACCCCAATAAATCATGGTAAATCACAACATACACAGCTTTAGGCGCTCCCTAAAAACACATCTTTTTAGGTTGGCTTATCACATCCCCCGATCTAACTCCTCTCCATACATAGCCCATCTATCATTTTCTGAACCTGATGCTCCACCAAACTCTCCATCACACCCAAAAGCACTTCATATTTCAGCTGGTGACTGGCTCATACAGCTCTATATCTGCTCCCCTATTCTCCCAAGATGGCTGGACCATTGTACAAAAAGTACTTTTACCTTTTTGTGTCACCCCTATCTCCTCATAGATTGTAAGCTCTTGCGAGCTTGTTGTAATAATGGACTTGTCTGTTGCTCTGTTATTTATCACTGTTTGTACATGAACCCCTGAACTGTTAAAGAAGAACTCCCGCAAAAATTTGTATTCTCTGACCTGTTAGAAAGGTGCATGATATAATCTGTAGTGATTGTCATTTCTTATCAAAGGCTGAAATTGAGAGTTTCCACTCTCTTCTTAGTGTAGCTGGGTCATGTGACCAACTCTCTGACCTCTAACTGACCCAGGACAGCAAGCCAGTCACTTCTCTATTCATTCCTATGAGACTGAAAGTGAGGCTCCCATAGGAATGCATAGAAAATTAGACTTCCTGTCCACACATAAGATGCTGTGTGAGTTGGTGGGTCTGATTCCTAGTCACATGACACACATAAGAAACTTCAGGATGATATAACTCAAAAATTCAGCTTCTGGTAAGAAAATGACATTCAATACAGATTACATCATGTACATTTCTAGCAGGACATGGAATAAAAATTTTTGCGGGAGTTCTTCTTTAAGAGCTGCAGAATATGTTGCTGCTATAGAAATAAAGATTATTATTATTATTAATATTGAGGGGCACTTTAGGGAACATGATAAGGGATTATAAATTCTGGGGCACATTTATTAAGACCGGTGTTTTAGACGCAAGTCCTTATAAACCCTATACCTGGTGGTGGATCCACCGGCCACTGCTGCTTTCTTACATTAAGACCTTTTTCTACGCCTGAAACAGGCATGCTTTTTTAGACCTGGCGTGAGCGGGGAAAAGTTACAGATTGCGGCACAACTAACTGCTGCACAGCAATCTGTGCCTGAAATACACCTTATATAGAGTATGTCAGTTTCATAAATGACCACCTCTATGTTTAGCCATTATATAATCTGCCTTGTTTTGTTTATTTTATCAAAAACAATCCTCATTTAGGCATCCTCACTAACCGTTTTCCGCTTTTTTTGTTTTGCTTGAATTTCAAGCATTTTTCATTGTGTTTTTGGAGTTTTTTTTTATTTGTAACATTTATCATATCCTATAAAGAAACATATTAGAAAGGTGATCCCACTGATCCAAAAACAGCAAAAAAAAAGCCATCAGAAGACCCCAAAAAATCTTTTAAAAATGCATTTTTATTAGTGTGTTTAATTTTTCACCATAGACTTGAGTGTAACATATGGCCACACAAAAAGTATTGACACTAAAGTTCCCATATTGCTAGCCATACAGTGAAAAATAAAGAAGAAAAGGTTTCTCTGTGTGTCCCAGTAGACCTCCACTTAGTCTGTCCCGGTTGTCCGAGATAGATAGATAGAGATATATATATAAATATATATATATATATATATATATATATATATATATATATATATAATCTCGGACAAGCCCTAAAAAGGCATAAAATTTAAAAAAATCTTATACTCCCTTCTTTCTTCACCACTATTTCCCATGGCGCTGGTCTGGAAACCTTCAGCAGTGTGGTGGCGGTATGCAGCACATGACCACTGCAGCCAGTCACTGTCCTCAGCAGTCTTTTTAATTATCTTTGTGCTCTCTTTAATTCCTTATCACCCGTAAGGCCCTGCACTAGGCGTAATAGAGTACCAGTGTATACATTTTGTATTTTTTTACATTTAATATACCTAAAAGTGGTAATGCGTATTTCATAAACTATAATGCACTTCAAAAAGTCGTATAAAATGGCTCCTTCTGCGGTTTGTTTTGGTGATTTGGCTCACACTTTTGGTTGTGTGTCCTTTAATGATGTTGTTCACACTTTTATATGATGTTTCTGTATTGTTATGTCAAGCAGTTATTTTTTTTCCTGAGATTCTTCAATTTTCAGTTTGCATTGTCACAATGTCAGTTTTGATCTCCACATTCCTACTTAGCATGTTTGCCTAGAGACATTTGACTAAAGCCCTAATAATTATAGGTACATCAAAGGATGACTTGATTTCTTGACTGCGTAGATCCTGCTTTCAGTTGTAAGCTGCAGCATGAAAAAGGGTTATTGTATTTAACAATAACTTTGCATCACTAATTTTGTTTCTAGGTTGGGATGCGCCATTGTTCAGAACACAATATGACCAATTTTATTTAATTAGTGGAGAACTGAAATATGGTATTGGTGTACAGTAGACCTTTCTATACACACATATTAAAATAACCTAACCTGAAATGAGTGAATTGAGTGGTTGTAGGTAACGCCTTGATTTCCCCACTCCCAGGTCACAGAGGAGATGGAAAATTTTATATTTAACCTCTTCAGGACTGAATGTTTGTGTATAGGACCACAGCAGTTTTTTTCTTTTTCACATCATTGCTCTCGGAGAACCATCATTTTTAATTACCATTATTTTCCAGTCAACTTAGGCATCTGAGAGTTTTTTTTTTCTGTGGTTTTGGAGGACAAGTTTATTTTTTAATGACACCTTTCAATTTATCAGATCCTAGATTGAAAACCAGAAGAAAAATCTTTTTGGGATGAAGTTAAAAAAAAAACCCTGCAGTTTCGCTTTTTGTTGAATTTTTTTAATTTATTTTTTTTTTACTGTGTTCCCTGTGCTCTAAAATTGATGTTAACTGTATTGTGAGTGTCAGTGCGACTACTGCTGTAATACCAAAATTAGTTTGTCTTATTCTTTACTACTTTGTTTTGTGTCGCCTCTGAGGCCTATGACTTTTTCATATTTCCATCTACAAAGCTGTGTGAGGGCTTGCTTTTTTGCGGGCCGAGCTGTATTTATATTTCTGGGGACTCAGGCGACAAAAAGCAGCGAATTCAGGCATTTCAGTTACGTTGACAGTACAGTATGAATACTTAGATGAATAACATAAGTTGTAATACTAAGGTATTGCAGTCTATGGGGATTGTGAGGTCCTCCTATCATGCCCTGCCAGAGGCGGTGCTTAATATGAAGATTACCATGGCAGGCCGTGTGAGCCTTCACAAGATCCCAGGCTGCCATGATAACCATTCAGTACCCCACAATTTCACCTAAAAGTGGTGACTGGAGGACAGAGGATCCCCTTCCCTTTGTCCAACCCAGTGATGGTGAACTATTTAGAGACCGAGTGCCCAAACTGCAAAAGCCACTTATTTATCCCAAAGTGCTAACATGGCAATTTAACCTGAATACTACAGTCCAGTATCTTCCATGTACTCTATTATTTAGCTATAATAACTGCCTACATTCAGTGCGCTGCCTATGCTGTTCATAGTCCACCCTGCGCTGGTGAATGGCAGGAAAATTCTAAAGGCTACTTTCACATTATCGTTATTGCTGGATCCGTCAGGGTTCAGCAATAACGCTTCCGTTACTGATAATACAACCATGTGGATCCGTAATGAACGGATGCAGTTGTATTATCTTTAACATCACCGTCATGACCCCCAATGCAAGTCAATGGGGACGGATCCGTCTTGGTGCGGATCCCCAGGACGGAGAGCAAACCGCAGCATGTTGCGGTTTTCTCTGCGGTCTGGAGACGCAATTGCATTCTGTTCTCTTCAGTTCAGTTTTGTCCCCATTGACAATGAATGGGGGCAAAACTGAAGCGTTTTTTTCCAGTATTGAGCCCCTATGACGGAACTCAATACCGGAAAAAGGCAATGCTAGTGTGAAACTAGCCTAAGGATTATTGGTACAACATAGACTTTTTTCAGGGTGTGAGTGCCCACAGAGAGGGCTCTGAGTCCCACCTCTGGCACCCATGCCATAGGTTCGCCACCACTGGTCTAACCCCTCAGATGCTGCATTCACTAATAATTGCAGCATCTGAGGGGGTTAAATGACTGGGAACAGAGTGATCACTGATCTCTGTCACTGCAGGCAGGTTTCAGTTGTATAACACGGCCAGCAAATGCCACATATGGAGTGGACTCAGCTCCTGATCCTCCTCCATACCTTTTCCACACATCCCATAGATTAACAATTTTGGAGCTTTTTTTCTTTGAACTCCATTGTCAATGTCCTTTGTTCCTCCTACAGGAAATGCATTGGCAACTGAGTGTCACCACTTTGCTCATCAATAAGGTGTGCCCCTAGAGAAGTGTGACACCGTCCAATCAATGTTGACAGTGTCAGACTGTGTAGAGACTTGCCTCATTGATAAGAAAAGGGTAACACCCAGTCAAAGAGCTTTCTGCATCTATTCACAAAGTGGCAATGGCACACTAAATGGATATTTTGGCATTGGATGTAATTTCTGTTCTTGCATTGTAGGTTCTTTCATTGTAGATTGTACTGTGGGTGGAGCTGCAGAAATACCAGTTGTCAGTTGTAATTATCACTTGATTTAAGACATCTTTGTCAAAACAGTAACTTACAGCAATAAATAATTGCTGCTCGGGCTGTTAAATAGTGAATTAACGTGCTAGTAAACAGAGCCGGACTGTCTTCTAATGTAATAAAATGAATATTTCCATATCCTCTTGAATAAATAAAAGTAACTAATACATTTAGTCTGACAATCTGAATTTCAATACATTTTGTACCATTCTTTCATGTCTGACATAAAAGCCAGGTTTTCCTATATCTAATTATTTCAAGTTTCTGGCAGCTGTTATTTGACATTTCAAGTTCTGTCACTTTTTGAAATTATTATTTATTTTATCTCAGATCTTTATTTTACATTGATCCTAGCCCTGTAATATATGTTCTCTTCAATTTACCTCCCTGTCCCCAATTCTCTCATGCAGAATGTAGTATTTCTCCTGCCTCTCAAAAAAAAAAATGCACAGGAGATTTTCTGTTTTAGATCATTGATAAGGATTATCTTCCACTTTGCATAAAATATAGTTAAAGGGGTTGTGACACAAAGCATATTCTTTTTTTTCAAACCAGCACCTGGATCTGAATACTTTTGTAACTGCATGTCATTTTAAATTTAGTATAGCCAGTGACTTATTTAAAGTTGTTTTTTTCCAGGAGTTAACTACTGATGATCTATCCTCAGGATAGGTCATCAGTATCTGATCGGTGGGGGTCCGACGCCCGAGACCCCCGCCGATCAGCTGTTTGAGAAGGCATCGGCACTCCCATGAGCGTCAAGGCTTTCTCTCAGCTTTTCCTAGGCCAGTGACGTCAAGTGAATAGGACTGAGCGCCATACCAAGCACAGCCGCTGTACAATGTACGGCGCTGTGCTTGGTGAACTGAGAGAAGGCCTCAGTGCTCACGGGAGCGCTGGTGCCTTCTCAAACAGCGGATCAGCGGGGGTACCGGGTGTCGGACCCCCACCGATCAGATACTGATGACCTATCCTGAGGATAGATCATCAGTAGTTAACTCCTGGAAAACCTCTTTAATTCTGTATAGCACCACCTGCTGTTTGTTCTCTTCCTTATTTTTGGTCCATCTCACTGAGCCGGTCGAATGTGCTCAGTTTAAATCCCTTATAATGTCACCAGCCATATGTTCTGAAAGGACACACACCACTGAGCTGCCAGGCTGAAGATAATCTAGTAGAGCATTTGGAGCAGGGAATGTGGAGATCTCTGGATCCATGTGAGGTACAGGGCTGGTTCTGGCTTTGTTATAGAAAGGTATTGTCATGTACTATATGATGTCTGATTTTCATTTTTTACATCAATAATGACATAATCCCTTTAAAGGGGAACCTGTCACATTGAACATGGTGCCACATTTGTGTGCAGCATATTATAAAGCAAAATGAGCTGAGATGATTCATATGCATTGGTCCCTCAAGTAACAGTGGACTCAGGATGTAATATTTTAAACATACAATGGTCTCTCCTGGGTCGTAGTAACTTGAAACCAGACTCAACATACAATGCCTCAGACCCCACTGACTGCTGGTTCATGTGAATGACTAGAAGATTCAACCTATCAGCATGGTCATTTCTCTGGTAGAACACCTGTATTGGCTGGCTAGTAGCGCCTCTCTACAGAATATCAACAGGTATCAAAATTACTTTATTAATTGATCAAATTAGTTATCTGGATACCTGTTGGCAATTAGTTTTGTTATCCTTTTTCTATTTAATGGAGATAATTTTCTTTTACTCTTACCACTGAGGAAGCATGTCAGGTTTTCCTCCCAGTGTTTCTATCTACTATATTTTTCGCCCTATAAGATGCACCGGACCATAAGACGCACCTAGGTTTTAGAGGAGGAAAATAAGAAAATAATATTTTTCATCAGACCTCAGATCGGACCCATAAATCAGACTCGCAAATCAGACCCCCAATTCTCATTATCAGCACATGGTTTACTCATTGTGTTAGGGCATCTTTAAGGCTCTGGTCACTTTCTCTCAAGATTTGAGGTAAAGAGATGAAGCAGACCAGTGAAGCCCTGTCAGTAGGCAACAGACCTTTGGTTTCTTGGAGCAAAAGCCAGCACCATTTCTGGTCTGCGGATGGCCTAATTTAAAAGCCCATTTATTTTGAAACTCTTCTCCACGTACACACTGCTGCCGAAGGTCATAGAATCCTCTTCAACTCACCATCTAGATGTGTTTTCCTGCCTCGCCCATTTATTACATTTTATAAGCAAGCTACGTATCCAGCAAAAATAATAGTCCTAACAATCTTTCATTCTTGGATATTGCTGAAAGCTACCCATGCAGCTGTGAATCAGCCGCTGTTACCATGTGTGACCAGCTTTTGAGGGTTTTTTATTTTTTTTAATTTCTCTGTATTTTAATACCTTAAGGTCATTGCCATATCCAGACTCTTCCAGAACAATAAATTGTAGATAGTTTTTTTGTCTTTTTTTCCTATTCCAATCAGGGTGGTATATATGGACCTATACATTCATTACAGATGTACTATGTACTGACCTTCGTAGCTAATCTGTAGCGATGACAGACATGATTGTATTTTTCCTTGGAATGTCACTTCTTAAATAGCGACAGCAGGTGTTAAATCTAAAGAATAAGGGGGTCATTTATTATGGAAAGTATGCCATTTTTGGGCGTACTTTTGTAGCAGATTTGGTCACAAAGGGAGTTTCCAGCCGAATCTGCAACTTTTCCCCGCTCATGCAATTTTTCCAAGGGGGTGGGCCCGCAAGCCTGTCAGATTCATCATTTCCTACGCCTATTTTTGGCATACAAAATTACTTAAATCTATGCCAGCAAGGGAGCTGGCGTAGATTTAAGCAAGTCACACAGCTGCCGGTCACAGATCTGCCCCCAGATATATGGGTTATTAAGACTGGCGTCTTAAATGCCAGTCTTAATAAATGACCTCCATAGTCTTTGCCAATTAAATTAGCAGCTTTCTTTTACGTCTATAATTTAATGCTACATATACCCCAGTGAACCCCTATGTGGCAGAACTGAGATTTTTCTGTAGTTACCTAAACTGGAATATTCTGTACAGTGAATTCTTGATTATTTATAAGAGAGCGATGACATTTACAAGCAATATATCTTGACACCAGGAGCTGATAGGATAGCTTCAAGCTAAATGTAAAAAAAAATATATAGGTATTAATACTGAGTGCAGTATTCAAAGAATTCCATGTGATTACTTTGTAATTTCAACAAATTCTAATTGTACAAGGAAGCATACACAGATCAGCCATTTCCATTAACCCGCTTGCCTACGACTGTGTAGGTCCTCCTTGTCAAGGCATAATCTCCACAAGACCTGTGGACCAAGACTTTAGTAGCAGATCCTTCTAGTTCTGTAGAAATGAATCTACTGGTGCTGCACAAGAACCTGAATGACTCTTTTTAACATGATGTAAGAAGACATTTTGACTGAACAGTAACTTCTTTGCTCCTGCAAGGGTTTACTGCAGCCTGTAATCAAACATCCCAAATTTTGAAAAGAAGGAAAAGGGACACTGTGTGTGGTGCGCAAAGTGCGCCACATAAGGTATTTTCCGCACTAGGCCAAGTCTTTAACTCCGCCCAAAACATAACTAAACACCTAATCCCACCCAGTCCCCGAAATGACCCCACATAGTAATTATTCCCCCTTTATGCCACCACAGGGTATTTATGCCCACATTGTGCCCCCTTTACAGATTATGCCCCTCACAGTAGTTATGAGAGATATGTGCCCCTCTCATATTAGTTATACCCTGATATGTGCCTCCTCCCAGTAATGATGCCCAGATATGTGCCCCCTCACAGTAGCTATGCCCAGATATGTACCCCCACACTGTAGTTATGCCCTGATATGTGCCCCCTCACAGTAGTTATGCCCAGAAATGTGCCCCCTCACAGTAGCGATGCCCAAATATGTGCCCCCTCACAGTAGTTATGCCCTGATCTGTGCCCCCTCACATTAGCGATGCCCAGGATTGTGCCCCCTCAATATAATATGCCCAGGATTGTGCCCCCTCACAGAAATATGCCTAAGATTTCGCCCCCTTACAGAAATATGTCCAGGATTGTGCTCCCTTCACAGAAAGTTAAAAAAAATAAACTTTACATACTCACCTCTTTCCCCAGCAGCAGAATTCACATCTACTGCTCTGGTCTGTGGAGGAGGAAGAGCAGAGGCTGACTGCCGGCCGGCCCGCCCCCTGCACAGACTAGCAGTGTGGATTGCCAGCAGTAGGGAGGAATGATGGAGCAGGGAGCCAAAGGATGGCTGTCTGCTTCATCATTACAGGCAGCTGTCTCTGCTTCCTATGGAAGACAGCTGCCTGAGAGCGGGACATGCGACCCCCGTACTGGGACCGCGGGACAGCCACTGAAATCCGTGACTGTCCCGCCGGATCCGGAGCGGTTGGGAGGTATGTGTAATGGCATAATGGAGGTCCGACTACAGGCTGGTATTAAAATGGTAATGTTCATGGCTTCACCTCCGAAGTGGGCAGCAGGTTTACAGCTTTTCATTACAGATTTCCATGAATATCTGTAATCTTGTTGATGCAATGTTTTGAAAATTCAGCAGCTTGCATTTTAAGACTTAACCTATAAATAACCAACTGATGCTTAGTAATTTAGGGGAAATTATCTGCAGAAATGTGTCCAGTCAGGATTTACTATTGTTCTCATTCTGTTGGAAGGCAGAGAATGTGTAAATGCTGCTTCCCTTCATAAACATGCTGTGACAGAGTGTTTCCATTTCGGACTTGCCCTCTTTTCACAGTCAAGCATTGCCCACTTTTTAACCCCCCTTTTGTCATCATGACGATGTGAAGGGGAGAGGCATAATTAGGTGTAATTTTGGTATTGTCACCATAGGCAGGGCCCATTGACTCTAAATGATCAGGAGCAGATGATTGACAAGTTCTGTAAATTCCAAAGAAGTCTGGAGGGGATGATGAAACACCAAAGTGAAATGTTTTTCTTCAAGACATACACAGTAGGTACGTGTCCAATATGTAACTGAACTGTAACATCCATTTCTTGGACTATTTAACTTATTGTAGGTCAATAATGGACCACCTCATAGACCTACAGTGCCTTGAAGTAGTATTCATACCCCTTGAACTTTTCCACGTTACACACACAAACTTAAATGTATTTTATTGGGATTTTATGTGATAGACCAATGCAAAGTAGCAAATATGTGTGAAGTGAAAAGAAAATAATACATGATTTTCAAAACATTTAATAATTTTACATCTGAAAAGTGTTGCATGCATTTGTATTCAGCCCCCTGTACTCTGATACCCCTAAATAAAATCCAACGTGACCAATTGCCTTCAGAAGTCACCTATAGGTGGACTCTATTCACTAATAAGGTGTCTTTTAATGACCATTTGTGACACTGGATTTTATTTAGGGGTATCCGAGTACAAGGGGGCTGAATACAAATGCACACCACACTTTTCAGATTTTTATTTATTAACAATTTTGAAAACCATGTATCATTTTCTTTTCACTTCACACATATTTGCTACTTTGTGTTGGTCTATCACATAAAATCCCAATAAAATATATTTAAGTTTGTGTAAGTTTAATGGGTATGAATTAGAGATGAGCGAACATGCTCGTAACGAGCACTGTAGCGCTCGGCTCCCCTGCGCTCGCATGGACGCAGGCATCCTGATCTGTCGGGTGAGGAGTACGGATCCGGATGCCTGCGCCCATGCGAGCGCAGGGGAGCTGAGCGCTACAGTGCTCGTTACGAGCACGTTCGCTCATCTCTAGTATGAATACTTTTTTAAAGCACTGTAAATGACCTGAAAATAATATGAAAGACACTTAAAATTAAATTAATTAAAATTGTGATGTAAGTGAACCATCTTGCTGGCCCCGAAGCTTTAGGCTTCCACTCAGTTTCGACCCTAAATTAGCATTTAGTCTTTTTAGGCTTTATTTGAATTAGGATAGTGGTGGTGAACCTATGACATGGGTGCCAGAGGCGGCACTCAGAGCCCTCTCTGTGGGCACCCACACCCTGGAAAAAGTCTATGGTGTACCAATATGCCTTAGACTTTTCCTGCCACTCATCAGCGCAGGATGCACTATGAACAACACAAGCAGTGCACTGAATGTAGGCAGGATATTACAGCGAAGTGATAAAGTACATGAAAGATATACTGTATTGCACTGTAGTTAAATTGCTGTAAAATAAGTGGATTTTGGATCGCGGTTTGGGCACTCGTCTCTTAAAGGTTTGTCATCACTGAATTAGGACATCTTATAATGATTTATTAGTCCCACTAGGGGACTTCAAAATGCAATCATTCAATCGCTGATATAAGCAGCTCTTGCATGAGCATCACTTTCTCTTCAAACAACTGATCAGCAGAGGTGCCAGGAGTCGGACCCCTGACGATCTGATATTGATGACCTATCCTTAGGATAGATCATCGATATCTTTGCACTGCATGCAGGGGCGGATTGGCAATCTAACCCACCGGGAACATTCCTTCCCGGTGGGCCAATGGCTTTTCAGTAAAAAGTGGGCCGCCACCTTAACACATCCTGGCTGCGCATTACAATGAAAGCACAACAAGGACTTTGCATTGCAGGCCGCCGGTGGCCCTACTGTGATGTCATTATCATACACATGATAATGACAGCACAGCAAGACCTGCGATAAAGAGACCCTCCTGCACTGTCATTATAATAAGTGAGGCCGGGCACGGGAGCCCATCAGAGTTGCGATGTAAGTCTACAGTGTACGCTCACCATGCCTTCTAATCCAGCGCTACTGGACGGAGCGGGATGGAGAGCATCTGCAATCAACTGGAATGCCTGCCAAATAGTGAAACTGCATGGCTTTACAAACAGAGGAAGGGAGCTGGTTACAGGGACACGATCATCTAGAGATGATACTGGAAAATAGAGACCTGACGATGGGTAAAACAGGGCAGGATCTAGTGGGGACTCCTGAGTGATCACAGTATAGGAGGCCAGTAAACAAAACCTGTAGGGGCAAACCGTAATCCCAGTTTGCTATGTTAATCCTAATAAGACACAGCTGTCTGCAGACACTATGGGGTATATGTAATACTGGGTGAATTACTGGGGACACTATAGGAGCATTACAGAAGGGGACATATTTAATGCTAGGGCCAGTATAAGAGGTCATCATTATTGGTGGAAGCACTATAGGGGAAAGCATCAGGGCATTATAGGGGCCAGGGGTACTATGAAGACATCTTTAAAACTGGGGGCATTATTATTGGTGGAAGCAGTATAGAGGGCAGTATTATTACTGGGGGCACAATATGGGCATTATTATTACTGGGAGCACAATCCAGGGGCATTTTTATTGCAAGAGGCCCTATAGAGGGCATTATTAATACTGGAGGCAATATAGGGCCTGTATTATTAGGTTGTTATAGAGGCAGTGTTACAGCGAGCATGTTAGCAGCATTATGTCTGATGTTTGTGATGCAAAATCTTCAGAAAAGAGATGTAGTTAAACAAAGTCATCACAATGCTCTTGACCGAATGGAGAAGATGAGAAAAAAAATGTGTAAATCATAAGAGAAATCACTGGATGAAACAGGTATGTAGTGCTGTGTTCTTCTGTATGACCAGTCAGTATGCAGTTAGTAGTGGTAGCTCGCTGCTGTGACCTCTGTCTCCAGCCCCCTCCTTCATATCTTAATTAGAGACAATTGGAAGCTGAGTGCAGAACATGCCAGCTGTAGCCACCAGAGAGAGCCAGCTTCTAGACAGGTAATGTGTGCCCCTGTGGCAGTATTTTGTACTGCGCTGCGGTATTTGGTATGTAGTATTGCTAGCCCCACCCACTTGTGTTGGCCACGCCTTCTGTCAGTTTGGCTCCAACTACAACCAGGGGACACTTTTAGTAATTTTTTCCAGGGCCACTTTAAGTTCCCAATCCGCCCCTGGCTGATGAGGTTTACAGCTTTCAATGTGCAATTCTTAGTTTGGCCACTAGAAGGCAGGTCAGGCTAAGAAATAAGCAAAAGGGATATTAAATGCAGGATTTAAAATCCCTGATTGCTCAAAAATAAAAAACAGGATCTATTTGCTCATATGTGAGCCTTAAAATAATCACAAAAAATTTTAAAAAATATAAAAAAATTAAAAAAATATAAAAGTTTAAATCACCCCCCCCTTTCTGTATAATTAAAAAATAAATACCTAAATAACAATAAATATAGACATCATTGGTATCACCGCAACTGAAAACGCCCGTACTTTTAAAATATAAAAAAAAAAAATCCAATACGGCGAATCACGTGACGGAAAAAAACGTCAAAATTGCTGATTCGCTTTTTTTTCTTAAAAAAAATTAAATAAAAAGCAATCAAAAAGTCATACACACCCCAGAATGGTATCAATAAAAAGTTCAGATTGCCCCGCAAAAAATGAGCCCCCATACAGCTCCATACACATAAATACCAAAAAGTTATAGGGGTCAAGATATGACGACAAAAAGAAAAAATTCCAACTTTATAATTATTTTATCACTATCAAAACACAAGAAATACTATACATATTAGGTACCGCCGGATTTGTACTGACCATTAGAATGAAAGTAACTGGTCAGTTTTAATGAACATCGAACGCCGTAAATAGAAAACCCGTAAAACTGTAGCGGAATTGCGGGTTTTTTTGCAATTTCACCCGATTTTGAATTTTTTTCCCGCTTCCCACTACACCATATGCAATATTAAATGGTGGCGTTGGAAAGTACAACTTGTCCCGCAAAAAATAAGCCCCCCATACAGCTATGTGGACAGAAATATAAAAAAAGTTATGGCTCACGGAAAATAGGGAAGAAAAATGAAAACGCAAAACCGAAAAAACCTCCGGTACTGAAAGGGTTAGTGAGGCCGGCCAGAGTCTTAGGAGTTTGTGTTACCCGTTCATGCAGTGTAGCTTCTTGGCACCTCTGTCCTGGGCTATTCAAGTGAATAGGACGGCTCCAGCGCATGCACAGTGGCCCCCGCAGCTATCCTATTCTGCTGCTCTTGTATAGGATGGCTCCAGGACCATTCTATTCATACTAGAGCAGTAGAACCCTTTCAAATTGCACTTGATGTATATGTAAATAGGTAGTAGGGTGGAGGTAGCATCTTGTACTCTGCTAATACAAGTTTATAGAGCAGCATCAGGAGCATGCACACTGAAGTCAGTGGTTATGAAGTTATCACAGTGCCATTTCCCTGACGTGACACTAGAAGTGTACTGCCCACAAATCCACCAGATCCTGTGACTGCGTTATAGTCTGGTGTGAAAATTAATTTCATCAGACCTATAGGTTGAATTTCTAATACAGATTTCATCTGGGCAAAAATAAGTAGGAAAATAAAAAAATAATGATCTGGTCCAAGATCTTAGTGACAGATTCCCTTCAAATTCCTACTCATTTTTGGCTTTGAAGTCCAGGAAGCGGTCACAGTCATGGATGGAAGGCTGTCAATCACTGATAGGACCGCCTCCTGGACTTCAAAGCCCAGAATGAGCAGGAATCTAAATGAATTAAATACAAATTATACTGTTTTCCACAAAACTATACATGAATCTGCTCTATAACATGGTGCCTTCAGCTCAAAGACAATGTTCATTGTGACAGGTTCCCCTTAAAGGGGTTCTTTTAAACTGATGATCTGTCCTCTGGATAGATCATCAGCGTCTGACTGGCAGGGGTCTGACCTCCGGGACCCCCGCCGATCAGCTGTTTGAGAAGGCAGCGGTGCTCCAGGAGCGCCGCGGCCTTCTCTGTGTTTCCCTCCGGCCCAGTGACGTCACGACTAGTATCCCTGTTCACTTGAATGAAGCTTAGCCCCGCCCAGGCCAGTGATACTAGTCGTGATGTCACTGGGCCTGCTGTAAACAGTGAGAAGGGCGCAGCACTCCTGCAGCGCCGCTGTCTTCTCAAACAGCTGATCGGCAGGGGTCCCGGGTGTCAGACCCCTGCCGATCAGATGCTGATGATCTATTCAGAGAACTGCAGAACCCCTTTAATACACAAACACTGGCTATGTACTGTACTGGTGATGGATACAGATGAGCGAATCACTCAAAATTTGATTTGAGTTCCATTTGGCCGTCCAATTCAACTCTTCTCAAATCAAAAGTTTTGCTGAATCTTTTCCCCATATAACTTTTTATCAGTCTGCTCAGCTCCTCCTGGTCTATAACATACTGCCTACAGCATTTTCATGGTGACAGGTTCCCTTTAATAGATATATTTATTGCACTATTTAAAGTTAACATTAGTCGTACCTGGAATTTGCTTTTTATGAACTCAGAAGATGTCGGCTATGTTTTTGTACTACTTCCAGTTTATATTAACTGGAAACTATTTGTATATATAGGTTTGACACGGTGATGTGCAGTTGCTATGCATGGCCTTTAGGCATCAGCACTATGTGTGATGTTACTTGTTGGCATACCTGTGTAAGGAGCACTCTAGACACTGAGTGACAGGCCTCAAATAGTGATCGGAGGAAACCTGTGTGCGCCTTTCTGCTTCAGTCATTTCGTTAGCCACACCCCTTGTGTAAATTGTGCGCTGTCAGTCAGGGGAACAGTCTGCTGCAAAACAAGTTTGCCTGTAATAACTCAGTTCCTTTTATGTCTTTTTTGGCCTTGGGCAAAAGTGACAAAATGCATCCGTGGTGTGTTTTCAGAAAATGTGGTTCATTGAGCAGGAGCTGAATTTTACAAGTTCCTGACAAGCTCTTTATTCATAAAGTTGCTCTTATTGAGTGAGGGGAGGGAGAAGACAGATAATTCAGTGTAAAATGTTGCTGTACGCTTGTACATGGCTTCTAGTAAAGTCTGCTTGGGGCAGTTTGGTTAAGAACTGTGTTGGCAGGCATGTGCAGTATATGATATGTCAATTTAAAGGGGTTGTACAAGTAATATATAGCACTGTAAATCTGATAGGCAGCAATATATAACTAAGTTAAGCAAGTTTTAGGTAAAAAAAAGTCTATATTTCCTCATTTCCCTGGTTCTCTTCTGGCCTTTGTTTACCTGCAGTAACAACAATCTCTGCCCCTACCCCTGCTCTGCAAAGGGAGTGCATACAGGTGCTGCCCTGAGTGACATGTCTGACTACTGGGATACTCAGTAGCATGTTGTATGTGTAGGACTACAGGTCCCAGCTGTACAATGACACTGCTGATACACACAGGATATTCCTCTGACCTGTTCTTGTGCAATGCTCTGCAGAACTCCTCTGTCAGCTCCTGTGCCCAGCATTTGTCTCCTCACTGCCTGAAGCTACTCAATAAAGCCTTCAGCCCTGAGTCTGTGCTGGCTGAAGGTGGTTAAAGTTTTAACTGAAAGAATCCAGGGAGAGAGCAGCAGCAGCCGGCAGCTCAGGGGGAGGCGTGGCCAGCACAGTGACATCTCTGTGGCTTGTGCACGAAACATCAGCAAAGCAGGGAGAGAAGCTGACGTCACAGATCATGTGACCATGAGTGAAATCTGAGAAAGGGGCAACTGAAGTTAAAGTAAGTGCATTGAAAAAACATTACATTTGCCTAGTTAGAAACATACAAAGGACAAAATAAATAACTTGGACAACCCCTTTAAGGGCTCATACAGATGCCTGTATGCAGTCCACAAATCGTGGTCCTGGCCGTGTGCATGCTGCCATATTCATTCTCACTTCAATAGAAATGTTCTATCCTTGTCTGCAAAATGGACAAGAATCTTTTTTGAGGAACGGACATGAGGATGCGGGCAGCACACTGTGTGCTGTCTGCATCTTTTGAAATGAATGGGTCTGCATCCATCCCGCAAAAGATGGGGACTAAACATACGGTCCTGTGCATGAGCCCTAATGGTTATTTTACCTTTGAATATTGGCAGACATTTTTTGAACGTTTTTAACGCTACAATTGTGGCTTTAAAAAAGTTGCAGATTACAGCGCATGTCTTAGGGTCCATTTACACGTCCTGTTTTTCTTTCCTGATCTGATCTGTATTTTTTCAGGACCCATTGAAATGAATGCATCCGCATCAGGATCAGGATCGAATCAGGAAAGAAAAACAGGAAATGTGAATGGAGCCTTATTTGCACTATAATTTGCAACCTCTCTGGGGCCGACTGCGGCTCCCCGACCCGAACTGACTGCATCATAGTTTAAGGGGTTTTCCGAGTTATATATATTGATGACCTATCCTCAGTATAGGTCTTCAATATCAGATCGGCGGGGGTCCCACACCTGACACCCCCGCCGATCAGCTGTTTGAAGAGGAGGCGCGCGCCGTATCAGCGCTGACTCCTCTTCATTGTTTTACATGCTGGCCGTAACAGGGTAGTGGTGAGTAAGTGTAATTACACCTCACTGCCCCATTTATTTCTATTGGAAGAATCGCTTCCATAGAAGCACGATCTGCTGCCCAGAGACAGTGAAGCCATCACCAATCCTCATACAGCAGAGGTGATTGCTACATGTAAATGCAGCTCTCACCTCCCCTGTTAAGCAGTCAGTTATCAGGGACGGACAGTTCATTCCCAGTAATTGCCTGTTCATTTGGCACTTGGGTCTTTACTTTACGTATTACTTTCTGAAGGAATGAAAGGAAATCTGTCAAGTAGATACAAGCTGCTTACTAATGCAGTGGGACTGGGTGAGACGTAGGTGTTAGCACTATGTCATCCGAAATACCGTACCTAGACAGGGTGTGGACTTTTTTTTAAGAATGGTACAGTCATATATTGTTTCTGGTTTTGCTATTTCTTTAGCTTATTTCCTTTTTTTGCAGCCGGTCAGTAGTTTTTGTTTTGTTTTTGTTTGCTTTTTTGTTCTTTGTGTTTTTTGTTAAATTGAACCAAACTGTACTCTCTTTAAAGTATATTTCTTCCTTTATTGGAAAATCAACTGAAATTCTTGTTTGGAGTCACACAAGACTGTCTTTGTTCAGAAAGAGGAAATGGTATCTCTGTCTCATATTTATGGATTTGTAGGTTGTTTCTGTGTTTATAAAATTAAGTTTTTAATTATCAGCCAAAGGTTAAAGCTTTGGATTCTCTCACTGTGGATTATCAAATTAAATTTGCAACCTCTTTTGCTTTTACTGACTGCAGCACATTCACAGTAATTGCTTGGTAACTTCAGACCTGACTTGTGCTCTCTGAGGGCTGCCAGAAATGCAAAGAGAACGCCTTCAGGGTACAGGTGGCTTATCCCTCTGTCGACCTAGGTGTTCCCTACATGCTTACAGTGTGGACCTAGGCAGAACTCTAAGGAGTAGGACCCACAGGATAGTTTAACTTGTGCTAAACCTACTAGAAATGTATCTCATAAAAATAATGGTGTAGCTGGCAGCATCTGTGTTACTTTTTTATTTTATTTTACCTTTTTCATTGGCATTGCAGAAGCAAATAATTTCTTGTTACAGCCAGCTTACTTAGTTACTTAAATCAGTTGTCCAGCTTTTTGGACAAGCCCATCCTGCTATACATGTTGAAAAAGTCATACTCACATGCTCTACGTTGCTCTCTCCCAGCTCCCTGGGTCTCTGGCTCCTTCTAGTGGTCTTTCAGTACCTGTCCTGTAAACTTCCTGATGGGCGGAGTCACATGCAGCACTTCAGCCAATGACTGGCCTCAGCAGTGGCGTGTCCCCAAGAGGCATGTGACCAAGTAGTGATTGGCTGCAGTGGTGCACATGACTCCCATTCATCGAGAAGTTTAGAGGACGGGGAGAGAAGAACGCAGAAGTAACCCAGGGATTTGGAATGGAGCATCTGGGAACAAGTATGATTTTTTTCAGCAGGAAAAACAGGTTTGAGTTCACAGTTAAAAGTCCAAAACCTGGACAACCCCTTTAAAGTACAACCTCTAGTCACCACATGAAATCCACTACTGTATAATCAATGACAATGAGTATTAAAGGAAAAATAACAAATTAAGTTACTAACCTAATCTTCTTTCAGTAAGGCCTAATTCACAAGATGGGCAGTGGTTCATCCATAAAAGATCCATGTTCGGTTCATGTGTCTATTTTTTGTCCTCTGTGTCATCCATATTCCATGGACACTGCTAACCTGAAAATAAATTTCCAGATTATATTGTAGCAACAATCCGTAAAAAAAAATATGGACCAAGCAAAGATGACATCCATAGACTGTAATGTGTATGCTGGAGCTGTAATCAGAGAAAAAAAAACGGGCATACTTCTGTGGTGTCACCACATACCCACTGTCCATGGAAAACCATTGATGTGTGAATACACAATAAATCCTCTGCAGCATATCAAACATTATTGACTTATAGCAATTATAAGAATCTGATCAGTGGGACTGTCAGAGATAGCACAGCAGATCCCACAGATAGTAGAGATTAAGGCAGTGGCAGTGCACATGCTTGACCTACTACTCTATTCATTTTGGGAATATGGTGCCATTCTTCTTGTGATCTGTGAGGGCCCCAGCAATCAGACCCCAACCAACTTAATAGTTATCCCCTATCCTGTGATATCCTGAGGGGGCGAATACTTCAGAATACCCCTTTAAAGGGTTTGTTAAGGCATTATATATTGATGGCCTATCAGGATAGATCATCAATATCTGATCTGTGGGATCCGGCAACCCGCCGATCGCTGTTTGAAGAGGAGGCGGTGCTCCATACGAGCACCGCTTCCTCTTCATTACAATGCATGTTGTCTGCCTTGCAGTGGCAGTGTAGTGTAATTACAAGTACTTGCTCCATTCATGTGAATGGAGTGAGTATTTGCCATTACAGTGCACCATCAAGACTTCTGAGATGATGGGCAGTGTAATGTAGAGGAAGTAGCACTCACTTGGAGTGCCATCTCCACTTCAAACAGCTGATTGGTGGGGGTGCCGGGTGTTGGGCCCCCCCACAGATCAGATATTGATGACCTATCCTGAGGATAGGTCATCAATACATACTTCCTGCACAGTATGGGGTTCGTTGCTGGTATGCATTGGTTAATACCCAATATTGTCAAAGTGAAGTCAACCAGCAAACTGGTGACAGGGTCATTGTCACCCAAAGGCAGGGGCGTAACTACCATAGCGGCAGACTGTGAGACTGCTATGGAGCCCAGGGCAGGAGAGGGCCCAGTCTTAGTTGGGATCATCTCCTCTTCAACTGGGGGTGAAAACCTGGTTAGGACTCTAATCTCTAAAGAAACAATGTTTAGCAAATGATAGTGGAAAAAATGGCCGAAGTGTCACTGAAACAGGTTTAGGAGGAAACCCCTTTTCCTGTGTGGGGGGCCTTGCTATGGGGCTCTATGTACGCCACTGCAAGTCATTAATGTGCGTGAGCGTGGCTAGCCTGTATGGTTCTGTCCAACAGAAGTGCTAATGTTGCACAAATTGCTGAAAAAGTTAATGCCGATTATGCTAGAACAGTGTCAAAACTTAAAGTCCATCACCACTTGTGTGTTATTGGTAGGGGCGGACTGGGAACTTAAAGTGGCCCTGGAAAAAATACTAAAAGTGGACCATTTTGTAGTTGGGTCCAAATTGATGGAAGGCAGGGCCAGCAATACCATATTGTGGCACATTATACCACTCCAACAGAGCCAAATACCACAGTCCATCACAAAATACTGCCCCAAAAACTTCCACTGACCAGCCAAGAGGAGGGTCCAGGAGGCCCTCTGGGCATCGGCCCCCTGGGAAATTTCCCTGTAAGGTCTATCGTCAATCCGCTTCTGGTTATTGGTCTGAGTAGCAGAAGACTGGTCAGAGTGCTCATGCTCACCTCTGTCCATAGGATGTGGAGAACTGAATTTGCATCTGTCGCTTGCTTTCACAGCTATTGTGATGCTTTGGGCAATAGTCTACTGGGGAACCTTGGGTCCTCGCATCATATAGATGTTACTTTGACACATACCAACTACATAAACATTGTTGCAGACCAAGTACATCTCATCATGGCAGCAATATTCCCTAATGGTAATGGCTTCTACCAGCAATATAATACACCCGCTACACTGCAAAAATTGTTCTGGAAATGTTTGAGGAACATGACATGGTTCAAGGTGTTGACTACATCTTCAAACTCCCCAGATCTCAATCTAATTGAGCATCTGTTGTATGTGTAAAAACAGGGCCAATCCATGAAGCCTACCATCTCGGTACTTACAGGACTAAGAGGGTCTGCTACAAACATCTTGGTGCCAGAAATCACAGGAAACCTTCAAAGAAGCTGTTGTGGTGACACAAGGGGGGACCTACAGAATATTAGACGGTTTTAATGTTATTTCTGGGATTTAAAAAGGAAACCAGAATATATGAGCACTCTATAAATGTAAAGCATAGTAATTACCGTATTTTTCGCTTTATAAGACGCACTTTTTTCCCCCCAAAAGTGGGGGGAAAATGACAGTGCGTCTTATAATGCGAATGGTGCCATTTTTACATGGCTGAAACTGACACATCGCTGGCCGCTATGCTGCACAGCACGGCCTGCGATGTATCAGTTACAGCACTATCACGCGGGGTGGGAAGAGGGGCTGGAGGCCGGCAACTGATGTTGCGCTCGCGGCAGGGCCCGGTGCAAGTCACTGTACTTCATTACACCGGGCCCCGCTCACAGCATTCTTTACATGTAAAGTGTAGTTATTTAATCCTCAAGCAGTGGCTCTGCTGTGTTAAACTACGGTAATCGACTGTAGTAGTACTCACAAAGCAGTGGGGAGGCCGTCCGGCAGCGTAACGTCACTCCTCGGTCATGCTCCTCCCACTTCATTAATGAGCGTAACTAAGTAAATGACGTTACGCTGCCGGCCTCCCCGCTGCTTTGTGAGTACTACTACAGACGATTACGGTAGTTTAGCACAGCAGAGCCACTGCTTGAGGATTAAATAAATACACTTTACATGTAAAGAATGCTGTGAGCAGGGCCCGGTGTAATGGGGTCACTATTTACACAGGGCCATGAGGGGACCAGCATAACATGCTTTGTGTGTATAATCAACAGATCCCCCATAAAAGTGTCATCCACAAATCCCCCATTGCAGTGTATCATCCACAAATACCCCATAGCAGTGTATCATCCACAGATCCCCCCATAGCAGTGTATCATCCACAGATCCCCCCATAGCAGTGTATCATCCACAGATCCCCCCATAGCAGTGTGTCATCCACAGATCCCCCCATAGCAGTGTATCATCCACAGATCCCCCTCATAGCAGTGTATCATCCACAGATCCCCCATAGCAGTGTGTCATCCACAGATCCCCCTCATAGCAGTGTATCATCCACAGATCCCCCTCATAGCAGTGTATCATCCACAGATCCCCCCCATAGCAGTGTATCATCCACAGATCCCCCCATAGCAGTGTATCATCCACAGATCCCCCATAACAGTGCGTCATCCACAGATCCCCCATAACAGTGCGTCATCCACAGATCTCCCTATGTCCGTGCGTGATCCACAGATCCCCCATAACAATGCGCCATCCACAGATCTCCCCATATCAGTATGTGATTCACAGATCCCCCATAACAATGCGCCATCCACAGATCTCCCCATATCAGTATGTGATCCACAGATTCCCCCATAACAGTGACATCCACAGATCACCCACAACAATGCATCAGCCACAGATCCCCCATAACAGTGTCATCCACAGGCCACCATTAGTCCAAAACCCATCAAAAGCACACCTTTTGGTTCAAAATATTTTTTTTCTTATTTTCCACCTCAAAAACCTAGGTGCGTCTTATAACGCGAAAAATACAGTAATACATTTACTATGCATATAAACACGAGGTGCTTAGCAAATATCTGTGTCCATCCACAAGGTGACCTCAGTCTGGTTGGGAAACTACTCTATTTAATACCTATCTCTATGCCTTATGGGCTTCTAAATTCAAGGAGAGCTGAACTCACATATATTCTGTGTCTGCTACAAATGTTCCATCTCTGGACCAGCAGGCCACGACTTGTTGCCTCGCTCTACGCCAGCAGACCTCCAGTGAGTAGGGAGAGCAGACTTGGCTATATATCACACTTTATCTTGCATAATGTGCTGATTAATTATGTTTCTGTTCTTTGTTATTTCTGGGCTTTAAGCCTGTATTAGACAGTCAGATTTTCTGCCAGAGGATTGCGAACAAGCGTTTATAGTAACACTCGTTAGCGAACATGTGGCAGTGTAATACTGCCGCCGATTACCCAATAAACGAGCAAAGGCTTGTTCATCAGTGGGATGAGCTAACAATTTCATGAGTATGGGCTTTCCCTACTCTCCCCAATATGTCAGGGGAAACAAAGATTGGGCGTGTTAAAAATGATCATACTCTATCCTTTTAGATAACTGTTGGATGAATGTATGTTCGGGTGACAACTTTCTCTACCAATCCTTCAAGTAGAGAAAAATGGAGAACAGAGAAGGCCGCTGCCAGACACCTTTGTCAGTAACTTGACTCAAGAGCAAAACAATTGGGCACTGGAAAAGCCCAATCTTTATCTCCCCTAATATCAGCCATCAGGGGAAAGTGGGCATGCTCCATACACATTAGATGGTTGGCTGAACTTGATGTTTTGGTCGATGTAGATCTAATGTGTATGACCAACTTTCCTTTTCACAGGAGGTGTGCACTGGTGTCCATTTAATTAAATATGCATATTATTTGTAGAGTTGGGAGGAACAACTGTTGGATGAGAGACGGATTGGCTGCCCGTTCTGCAACCAAGGGAAAAAGTAGAAATTCCAGCAGCTTGTCTTAAAATGTAGATTCTTTGTTTCTTCTTATTATAAAAACAGGAGCATACAAAAAGAAGGCATAGCCTTCTAGCCATAGCCATACAACCTGTCCTTAGTCATGGCAGTCATTGGCACCATAATTTGTGTTTTTTGTTTTTACATCACATTGGCGCGTAATACCCTATCAACCCCCCCCCCCCAATATCTTATATATTCTGCAAGATATTACCAAAGGATGTCCTTATAATCAATTTCCTTTTAGCCATTAATATGTGATATATGCAATATAATATAATAGATCAGTATAGAATGTGTATTCACCTATATACTGTATGTATGTGTACAACTCCAACAGACAGGCTAAGGCTACTCTCACATTAGCTGGAACAGCCTGCCTGAACCTTGCTGCCGCTAGTGCACGCGCGCTGCCGGAAGTCTGCTTCAGCCCCATTCACTATAATGGGGACGGGCTGGTGGTCTGGCCGCAGCACGGCAAAAATGCTGAGGGGCAGCTGGAATAAAACGACAAAATATGAAGGGGCCGGAGCAGACTTCCGGCGGCACAAGCGCACTAGCGGCAGCACAGATCCAGCAGGCTGCTCACCTGCCGGAGAAGGCTGCCGCTAATGTGAAAGTAGCCTAACCCACAAGCAATACTCGACACCATTTGTCAAGTAAACGTAAACTTTTCAGGAATGTAGATCTGTACTTTAAGGCAAGTATTGAATAATGTAACATTTCACTGGTAAATGATAGAGCAATCATGAAGACTAATTTTAATTGTATAGATAACCTGAATGCAGCTCATCATACATTTATTCAGCTATTTGGACTAATGTAATAAAAATCATAGACACACTTCTTTACCAATCATTCATAAAATGGGAAACAGATTGATTTTTTCACAAACTACATGTTGTGCCGTCTCATTATTTTTTCAATAATCCCATGTTCCCATCGGGGCTCATTATAGATCCATTGCAGAAGTGGACAGGTAGGGACTGTTGATAATTTGTTAGAATTCACTCCTCTCGTCGTAGACATGACAGTTTTTTCTTTTTTTTTTTTTTAAGTTTAACATTATTTATACATATTGATGAACCAGATTTAACAATAAGAAACGTTCTTGGGCGACCACATTTGTCTACAGCTTTTAGTAATTGAGCCATCGAGGTCTGTAAACAGTTCTTGATGGTAATTTGTAACTACTTGTTCTGTTTGGTGCACAAAATACTTTTGGTATTCTTGACATAGGATATTTCTTGCTGCCTTTTGCATGATTTAATTGAAACAAATTGTCAGTGTAATGGTCCTGTGAGAAAACTGCATAATTACAAGGTTTTATTTTATTCTTGGCTTAAATGTGTTTTATACTGATGACCTATTTTCAGGATAGGTCATTAGTAGTGTTGAGTGAAACGAGCTTCGGAGGCTTCATCCGAAATCGTGTCGTTCAAAACTTCGGAATAATACTGTACGGAGATTCATCTCCATACATTATTAGAATGTATGGGCTCCGATGAGCCGGAGGTAGTTATCATGAAGTCACGTGTGACTTTGTTGAATAATTTCAGTAATTGATTTTTAAAGCGGAAAACCTCTTTAAAACTTGAAACCGAACTTGGCTTCGGTTACGAGGTACTAGGACCCCTGGCTGGTGCTGTTTGGATCTTGTGCCGCCATGACAAGCGGTGAGACCCATAAATTACAGTACTAGGACATGAACTACATGCTAAGCTATTTGCTTAGAAAAGTGGAGTCCACAGACTCCCCAACAGGTTGAAGTTGGGACAAATTAATAAAATGCTCTGATCTGTAAAAATTTTGCAGATTCAAAAAGTAACACACAAACCACGGCATGGGCATACGTTTGTCTTACTGCCCAGTGAGTTAATGCAAAGGTTACTTGCAAATGACACTTTAAGCTATACGTGATTTGTAAAAACAGGTCTGTAAGTCTCAGGACTGAATATTGCTGACCAGACGCATCAGATATTTCTCCTCACTATTGTTGGGGTTTATTTTACAGTCAGTGGTTTAGTCCAAACTTTGACGGTTTTGAATACATTGACAGGCCAAAAACAGCAGCATTTCCTGAGCTGCCGCTCTTCTGTCACAAATAATATCTACTTTTCAGATGCCCTGTGGTGCCTGGGAGCCTTATCCCTCTTGAGGGCAGTGACGCCAGAAGGAAACAGGTTTCACATCTGGATGACTGGTCATAAATAATATCAGTTCTGCATAGCAGATCTGGGGTGTATGAAGTTAGGGAAGAGAGCAAGCACAGCACCACAATAGAGAAACTGGATGAATATAACAAGTTAAACTGATAGAATTTGTTTTGGTTTTTTTATTTTATTTTTTATTTTATTTTATTTTTTGCATTTCATGCCTTAGCTTTCAGTTTTGTAGATAACACATTGTTGTACAAACTGTTGGTATCTGGATTATTATATTACGCACAGAAAGTCCTTCCTTGAATATATGCCTTACAGTGTTTTGTAACACACAAGTTAATTTTAAAAATTTTTTTTCAAATGCTAAATGAGGAGCCAAACACTGCAAAATGTTGAAAAAATGTGATTAGTTTTCCTTTTAGATTATGTGACATTTTGTATATCTGAACAGAGCCGCTCCAGTTCCTCATCCATTTTCTTTGTCAGCACTGGACCTGCGCTGTGTGTGAAGGGGGCTGTCTGGCTCATTTCCATACATCAATACTTTTGTGTAATAAGAAAAACATTTATCTTTTCTTTATTTCCCAGTAGATGTGTCCACTTTTGAAGGTGAAGGCACAAAAAAAATGTACGTTTGTTTCGTACTTTGGCATGTATGCTCTGATGCCAGTCTCTAACTAAATGTTGATGGTCAGAACTCCAAAGCAGAAACTGCACTGACAATCCCATCCCATCCCTGCATTATCAATACAGTTTCCATGGCTAGAAGGGTGAAAGACTTGCAATGACATCATGGTGATAAGACCATGAGGGCAGCGGTCCTGTACCCAGGAAGAGGTTCAGTAGGAGTCTGGAGAATGTGAACTGTAGAAGAGGTAAGAAAAAGACTGTAGATCCCTCCCACCTCCAGCATCACCTGTTCTCCTGCCAGTCTGGGAGGGGTGGGAATGGGGAAAATGTTCATACCACTTGGGAAGGGTTGATTGGGGAGAATGCTATTGCCGGTACGGAAGGGGTGTGAAGGGAGTGAATGCTTCACTGAATACTGCTTCCAGTGGTGGAGGGATGCGAAAGGGGGCAATGCTGCTGCCAATGGAAGAAAGGTGGGTAGCTACCATTAGGAGAACAGTGATACTGTCATTGAGGGAGGAGTGGAAAAGGAGACAATGCAGTGTCCGGTGGTGGAGGGATAGTGTGGCTGCCAGAAATTTTTTTGCACTTCTGGGAAGGTATTTTGTGCTGAATTGTGGTATGTGGTGTGGCTGGGAAGTTGTTCCAGTGTAGTGTTTGGCATTGCCAGGAAGGTATGTTGTGTTGCACTGCAGTATTTGGCATTGCCAGGAAGATATGTTGTCTTACACTGTAGTATCTGGTACTGCTAGGGAGGTATGTTGTGCTGCACTGTGGTATTTGGTGTTCCTAGGAAATATTATGTTTGCTGAGTGGGGATATTTGGCTGATGCTACTGGGGATAACATTGGGAGTGCATGTTGGTATTTGGCATAGTAGTACTTGTTTGCTGGTGAGGGCCAGGTAGAAAAAGTTTATGAAGCCTTCTCTAGCAAACTCTTCTGGGCAGTCAAATATTGCTTGATGCAAAGACAATGTTAGGATATATGGCATTTGTATATATCTTTGTTCGAGAGTCTCTGTAGCGACATTGACGTGGTTTTGTCCTCTGGGGGTCACCAATGACATTGGTGACCATCCAGTTATGAGCAAAAATAGGTACAATGGAGATATCATGGGATTATACAAATTCACCTTTGAAAAAGTGGGTTCTTGCCCATGAAGGCTGGGTGTTGCGGCTATGTAACGTGCACAGACACTAGCTATGGTGAGAACGCCATATGCATGCAGAACACAATATGTTGCCTTACTGTCTCTCTTTATGGTATTGTATGAAAATGTCCTATTGCTTTGTGTTGTACAAGAGAGGTCCTTGGAGAAGTCAAATTGACCTAGTGACCTAGTTTAGGGTCATATAGTCTTTAGATAATAAAGATTGATATTTTAATGGGGTCCTACTTAACGTGGTGGACCTTATTTACTTTGGACTCTGGCCTTGTTTCTCCTTGCCTTTCCTGCACTGACCTGGAATGCTTTGCTTGCTCACGTGGAGATGAGAGGTGTAGGGACCATGACTACTGCAGAGAGAACAGTGTGATAGACCGTGCAACCCTAAGAAATGCTATAGAGCAAAGCATTCTGGGTTTGGTTAGAAAACCTGATGAAAACAATAAGTTCTGCATGTAATCATCGTGCAAGGATGCAGTGAAGTAAAGACAAGGGGAGGGAAAGTGCAGGAAAACAGGTATATGAGGAAAAAAATGCACCATTTGGGGTACTCTGGGCAGATAAAAGATATTTAGTTATGAAACCTGAGAACCCGGCCCTCATCAAAATTTCCAGATCATGTATTTCCTACTACCATTGTTCACATTATGGTGTTTATACTGCTTATTAGAGATGAGCGAGTAGTGAAATATTCGAAAGTTCGAAATTCGATTCGAATAGACCGCGAAATTCGACTATTCGACCGAATATCGAATCCCATTAAAGTCTATGGGAAAAAAATGCTCGCCACTTGGAAATCTCAATTCGACCACTTGGAGGTCACCAAGTCCACCCTGAAACCTCAGAAAAGGATGCCAACACTGCTGGAATGCAACTGGGACAGCAGGGGAAGCATGTCTGGGTGCATATAACGCGCCCAAGTCGCACTATTACGCCACTATCACAGCCTCTCAACAATACACTCCAAAGACAATCTAACCTCTCTGTAAAGTGAGACCATACAAGGAAACCTTCTTTCCTCTACATTGCCATGGACCCCAAGCCAAACTAGACAAAAAGAAGATGAAATTCTGCACCCCTTAAAATCACGTTGCCTATGACAACCACAGATGGCATAGGCAAGGGGGAAAGCAAATAGACCCCACCCCTAATTGTCATTGTGTGTGTGTGTGTGAGATGTGGTCAGACATGTCTTCTTTAAAATGTAAAAACAACTCAAACACATGCAGAAGCCTTAAAATGCCCAAATTGTTGGCGCTTGAGATGTCAGTGACCCGACCTGGCCCAGTGTCATGTCTAGCAGGTAAAGCAGTGGGGATGTTGAGGGATGCGTAGGACCGCAAAAGGCAGGAAGAGGCCGTGGGCTGGCCAGAGGCTCATGGAAAATTTGTGGAGGCCCAAGAGGTGAGACCTCTTAAAGATTTTGTGGAGGCCCAAGAGGTGAGACCTCTTAAAAATTATGTGGAGGCCCAAGAGGTGAGACCTGTTAAAAATTATGTGGAGGCCCAAGAGGTGAGACCTGTTAAAAATTATGTGGAGGCCCAAGAGGTGAGACCTGTTAAAAATTATGTGGAGGCCCAAGAGGTGAGACCTCTTAAAGATTTTGCGGAGGCCCAAGAGGTGAGACCTCTTAAAAATTATGTGGAGGCCCAAGAGGTGAGACCTCTTAAAGATTTTGTGGAGGCCCAAGAGGTGACACCTCTTAAAAATTATGTGGAGGCCCAAGAGGTGAGACCTCCTAAAGATTTTGTGGAGGCCGAAGAGGTGAGACGTATTAAAAATTATGTGGAGGCCCAAGAGGTGAGACCTGTTAAAAATTATGTGGAGGCCCAAGAGGTGAGACCTCTTTAAGATTTTGTGGAGGCCCAAGAGGTGAGACGTATTAAAAATTATGTGGAAGCCCAAGAGGTGAGACCTGTTAAAAATTATGTGGAGGCCCAAGAGGTGAGACCTCTTAAAGATTTTGTGGAGGCCCAAGAGGTGAGATGGGTTAAAAATTATGTGGAGGCCCAAGAGGTGAGACGTATTAAAAATTATGTGGAGGCCCAACAGGTGAGACGTGTTAACATTATGTGGAGGCCCAAGAGGTGAGACCTGTTAAAAATTATGTGGAGTCCCAAGAGGTGAGACCTCTTAAAGATTTTGTGGAGGCCCAAGAGGTGAGACCTCTTAAAAATTATGTGGAGGCCCAAGAGGTGAGACCTGTTAAAAATTATGTGGAGGCCCAAGAGGTGACACCTCTTAAACATTTTGTGGAGGCCCAAGAGGTGAGACCTCTTAAAAATTATGTGGAGGCCCAAGAGGTGAGACCTCTTAAAGATTTTGCGGAGGCCCAAGAGGTGAGACCTCTTAAAAATTATGTGGAGGCCCAAGAGGTGAGACCTGTTAAAAATTATGTGGAGGCCCAAGAGGTGAGACCTGTTAAAAATTATGTGGAGGCCCAAGAGGTGAGACCTGTTAAAAATTATGTGGAGGCCCAAGAGGTGAGACCTGTTAAAAATTATGTGGAGGCCCAAGAGGTGAGACCTCTTAAAAATTATGTGGAGGCCCAAGAGGTGAGACCTGTTAAAAATTATGTGGAGGCCAAGAGGTGAGACCTCTTAAAGATTTTGCGGAGGCCCAAGAGGTGAGACCTCTTAAAAATTATGTGGAGGCCCAAGAGGTGAGACCTCTTAAACATTTTGTGCAGGCCCAAGAGGTGAGACCTCTTAAAAATTATGTGGAGGCCCAAGAGGTGAGACCTGTTAAAAATTATGTGGAGGCCCAAGAGGTGAGACCTGTTAAAAATTATGTGGAGGCCCAAGAGGTGAGACCTGTTAAAAATTATGTGGAGGCCCAAGAGGTGAGACCTCTTAAAAATTATGTGGAGGCCCAAGAGGTGAGACCTCTTAAAAATTATGTGGAGGCCCAAGAGGTGAGACCTGTTAAAAATTATGTGGAGGCCCAAGAGGTGAGACCTCTTAAAGATTTTGCGGAGGCCCAAGAGGTGAGACCTCTTAAAAATTATGTGGAGGCCCAAGAGGTGAGACCTCTTAAACATTTTGTGCAGGCCCAAGAGGTGAGACCTCTTAAAAATTATGTGGAGGCCCAAGAGGTGAGACCTGTTAAAAATTATATGGAGGCCCAAGAGGTGAGACCTCTTAAACATTTTGTGGAGGCCCAAGAGGTGAGCCATAAATATATAAATTTTTCTTATTTATGGAGCAATTCTACGGCGGTTAAGGAGGTGGAGGAGGAAATGGCACTTCATACAGATGGCACTTCACTTTTGGCTGCTTTCCACGGTTGGAGAAGAAAAGTCCGGGTCAATCCACTTGCTTTTCATTTTGATTAGCGTCAGCCTGTCGGCACTGTCGGTTGACAGGTGGCTGCGCTTATCGGTTATAATGCCCCCGGCTGCGCTGAACACCCTTTCTGATAGCACGCTGGCGGCAGGGCAGGCAAGCACCTCCAAGGCGTACAGGGACAGTTCCAGCCACGTGTCCAACTTGGAGACCCAGTAAGTGTAGGACGCCGAGGGATGGGGGAGGACAGGGGTACGGTCTGCCAGGTACTCCCGCAACATCCGCCGATACTTGTCCCTCCTGCTGATAGCGGGCCCCGCAGTGATGGAAGTTGCACGAGGGGGTGCCATGAACGTGTCCCACACCTTGGAGAGTGTTCCCCTGGTGGCTGTGGGCCTGATAGATGTTGTGGGACTCTGGGAGACCCTCTCCTCTCTGCCGCCAGCGATGGTGGGTGGGAAAATCTCCATCATGTTCTGCACGAGTTCCCTCTGGTATTCCAGCAATCGATTCATCCTCTCCTCTACCGGAATAAAAGAGGAGACGTTATCTTTATACCGGGGGTCCAGGAGTGCGAAGACCCAGTACAGTTTGTTCTCCACTATCCGGACAACACGTGTGTCCCGGGAAAAGCAGCCCAGCATGAAGTCAGCCATGTGTGCCAGACTCTGAATAGGCATGACGTCACTGCCCCCACCAGAAGGATCACTTGCCATTTCCTCCTCTTCCTCTTCCGCCTCCTCTCCGCCCCATCCGCGCTGAACCAATGGGACGCACACAGCCTGACTGCTACCCTCGCCGCCAGCATCCTCCTCCTCTTCCACAGCCACCTCCACGTCGTCCTCCTCCTCATCCTCCTCCTCCTGCAACTGCCACCGTGAAGCAGACAAAAGTGTGGTCTGACTGTGTAGCTCCGTTGCGTCTCCTCCTACCCCCGTCTCCTCTGCGTGCAATGCGTTCTCCCTTATTGCGATGAGCGATTCTTTAAGGACGCATAGGAGCGGGATGGTTACGCTCACTATAGCGTCCTCGCTGCTGACCTTCTTGGTGGACTCCTCAAAGATACGCAGTACATCGCATATGTCTGCCATCCATGGCCACTCGTGGTTGGCAAACTGAGGGAGCTGAGTTGGAGGCACACGTGGATTCATAATCTGGTACTCCATCAATGCTCTCTGCTGCTCACACACCCTGGCCAACATGGAATAGGTGGAATTCCAGCGAGTCGGCAGGTCGCACAACAGCCGATGTTCAGGCAAATGGAGGCGTTGCTGGAGTTTTTTTAAGCTAGCAGCAGCTACAGTTGACTTCCGAAAGTGAGCGCACAAGCGCCGCACTTTCACCAGTAGCTCTGCCAGGTTGGGGTAAGTCTTTAGAAATTTTTGGACTACCAGATTAAAAACGTGGGCCAGGCATGGTACGTGATCGAGTTCGGCAAGCTCCAGAGCCGCCACCAGGTTACGGCCGTTATCGCACACGACCATGCCTGGTCCTAGCTGCAGCGGCGACAGCCACATCTCCGTCTGCTGCAATATGGCGTCCCTCACCTCTGGGGCGCTGTGCTTCCTGTCGCCCAAGCTGATGAGCTTAAGCACCGCCTGCTGACGTCTCCCCGCGCCAGTGCTGCAACGCTTCCAGCTAGCGGCTGAGGGCGATGTTAAGGCAGAGGAGGAGGAGGAGGAGGAGGGGGGTTTATCAGAACCCATGCTGGCAATCTTGGGCGGGGGTGGTAGGTAGGCCGTCTCTGTTTGCGACCCCGTCCCCGCTTCCACTACATTCACCCAGTGTGCCGTCAAAGAGATGTAGCGTCCCTGGCCGCAAGCGCTTGTCCACGAGTCGGTGGTCAAGTGGACCTTTGCGCTGACTGCGTACCTCAGGGCCCGCCTGATGTTACGCGACACGTGCTGGTGCAGGGCAGGGACGGCACTCCGGGAAAAGTAGTGGCGGCTGGGGACGGAATAGCGAGGTGCGGCAGCCGCCATCAGGTCGCGGAAGGCCTGCGTCTCCACAAGCCTAAACGGCAACATCTCCAGGGCCAGCAGTTTGGAGATGTGGCAGTTTAAGGCTTGGGCTTGGGGGTGACTCGAGGCGTACTTCCGCCTGCGGTCGAACGCCTGCGAGATGGACAGTTGATGAGGAGTGTGAAGGTGCAGGCGAAGAGGCGGGGGAAGGGGAGGCTGAAGGAGAAGGCCCCAAAGTAGCCGAGGCAGAGGCAGATGTGGAGGTGTCCTGGCTGGAGGTCTGGACCGCAGTGGCAGCACACAACAAAGGGGAAGAGGCAGTGGCAGCAGGACCGGGCGCAGGTTGTATTGCGTTTGCTCTCTCCCACTCAGCCCAGTGCTTGACTTCCAAGTGACGCCGCATGCCTGAGGTGGTCAGATTGCTCTTCTCAGAGCCCCTACTCAGTTTTGAGTGGCAGAGTGTGCAAACCGCGCTCAGTTTGTCATCCACACAAACATTAAAAAATCTCCACACCACAGAAGTACGAGGCCTCGATGGGGGAGCTTCGCGCGACTGCCCGCTGCCGGGAACAACTTCGGCCGTGCTGGCTGTGGCCTCACTACTCTGTCTGGACTGTCCTCTGCCTCTGGACATCCCTCTGCCTGTGGACATCCCTCTGCCTGTGGACATCCCTCTGCCTCTGGACATCCCTCTGCCTCTGGACATCCCTCTGCCTCTTGCTGCCTTTTTCGGTGCTGCGCAGACCACCACCTCTCCACTGCTTTCCCCGCTGGACATCACCCCTGGCCAAGTGGGGTCGGTCATTTCGTCATCCACCACCTCCTCTTCCTCACTCTGCTCCTCCTCCTGCCCACTGGACATTCCAACAGCCTCCCTTGATGGCAACTGCGTCTCATCATCATCATCGCTCATGATAACAGATGCTGGTTCAGGGTCCACATCAGCAGGAGATGGCGAAAACTCAAGTGTTTGGGCATCACTACAAACAAATTCCTCTGCTAGCTCCTGGGATTCTTCCGGCACATCTGAAAAAGGACCCGAAAAGAGCTCCTGGGAGGGGTCAAGGGTGGGATGACTCTGTTGGCCAGGTGTGGAGGAAGGAGGGTCAGAGTGAGACTGTGTGGATGACTGGCTGGTGGACAACTGTGTGGAAGCGCTATCGGCTATCCATTGCACCACCTGTTCAACCTGCTCAGGCCTCAACAGCGGTGTAACTCGCCCCCTGCTTAACTGTCCCATAAAGGCAGGGATTCTGGATGAGTGGGATCCTGGCTGACCCTCACCAGCACGCATTGTATCCCCACTGGCTTCAACAAGGCCACCAACAGCATTTCCGCGCCCCCGTCCTCGTCCACGTCCGATTCCGCTAGCCCCCCTCCGCATTTTATTTTTTTTTGGTTGCAAATACAATATTTGGGTATATAATTAGGTATGTGAAATAATTTAGCAAGAGAACGCACAGTATAGTGGCCAATTAAAAGGCCTAGATATTGTATATTTCAAGGTACACAGCCGTGTACTAACTGTACAGACGGTGGGTATTTACACCAGGTATGTGAAATAATTTAGCAAGAGAACGCACAGTACAGTGGCCAATTAAAAGGCCTAGATATTGTATATTTCAAGGTACACAGCCGTGTACTAACTGTACAGACGGTGGGTATTTACACCAGGTATGTGAAATAATTTAGCAAGAGAACGCACAGTATAGTGGCCAATTAAAAGGCCTAGATTTTGTATATTTCAAGGTACACAGCCGTGTACTAACTGTACAGATGGTGGGTATTTACACCAGGTATGTGAAATAATTTAGCAAGAGAACGCACAGTATAGTGGCCAATTAAAAGGCCTAGATATTGTATATTTCAAGGTACACAGCCGTGTACTAACTGCTCAGACGGTGGGTATTTACACCAGGTATGTGAAATAATTTAGCAAGAGAACGCACAGTACAGTGGCCAATTAAAAGGCCTAGATATTGTATATTTCAAGGTACACAGCCGTGTACTAACTGCTCAGACGGTGGGTATTTACACCAGGTATGTGAAATAATTTAGCAAGAGAACGCACAGTATAGTGGCCAATTAAAAGGCCTAGATATTGTATATTTCAAGGTACACAGCCGTGTACTAACTGTACAGACGGTGGGTATTTACACCAGGTATTTTTACACCAGGTATGTGAAATAATTTAGCAAGAGAACGCACAGTATAGTGGCCAATTAAAAGGCCTAGATATTGTATATTTCAAGGTACACTGCCGTGTACTAACTGTACAGACGGTGGGTATTTACACCAGGTATGTGAAATAATTTAGCAAGAGAACGCACAGTATAGTGGCCAATTAAAAGGCCTAGATATTGTATATTTCAAGGTACACAGCCGTGTACTAACTGTACAGACGGTGGGTATTTACACCAGGTATGTGAAATAATTTAGCAAGAGAACGCACAGTATAGTGGCCAATTAAAAGGCCTAGATATTGTATATTTCAAGGTACACTGCCGTGTACTAACTGTACAGACGGTGGGTATTTACACCAGGTATGTGAAATAATTTAGCAAGAGAACGCACAGTATAGTGGCCAATTAAAAGGCCTAGATATTGTATATTTCAAGGTACACAGCCGTGTACTAACTGCTCAGACGGTGGGTATTTACACCAGGTATGTGAAATAATTTAGCAAGAGAACGCACAGTACAGTGGCCAATTAAAAGGCTTAGATATTGTATATTCAAGGTACACAGCCGTGTACTAACTGCTCAGACGGTGGGTATTTACACCAGGTATGTGAAATAATTTAGCAAGAGAACGCACAGTATAGTGGCCAATTAAAAGGCCTAGATATTGTATATTTCAAGGTACACAGCCGTGTACTAACTGTACAGACGGTGGGTATTTACACCAGGTATGTGAAATAATTTAGCAAGAGAACGCACAGTATAGTGGCCAATTAAAAGGCCTAGATATTGTATATTTCAAGGTACACTGCCGTGTACTAACTGTACAGACGGTGGGTATTTACACCAGGTATGTGAAATAATTTAGCAAGAGAACGCACAGTATAGTGGCCAATTAAAAGGCCTAGATATTGTATATTTCAAGGTACACAGCCGTGTACTAACTGTACAGATGGTGGGTATTTACACCAGGTATGTGAAATAATTTAGCAAGACAACGCACAGTATAGTGGCCAATTAAAAGGCCTAGATACTGTATATTTCAAGGTACACAGCCGTGTACTAACTGTACAGACGGTGGGTATTTACACCAGGTATGTGAAATAATTTAGCAAGAGAACGCACAGTACAGTGGCCAATTAAAAGGCCTAGATATTGTATATTTCAAGGTACACAGCCGTGTACTAACTGCTCAGACGGTGGGTATTTACACCAGGTTTTTAAAATAATTTAGCAAGAGAACGCACAGTATAGTGGCCAATTAAAAGGCCTAGATATTGTATATTTCAAGGTACACAGCCGTGTACTAACTGCTCAGACGGTGGGTATTTACACCAGGTATGTGAAATAATTTAGCAAGAGAACGCACAGTATAGTGGCCAATTAAAAGGCCTAGATATTGTATATTTCAAGGTACACAGCCGTGTACTAACTGTACAGACGGTGGGTATTTACACCAGGTATGTGAAATAATTTAGCAAGAGAACGCACAGTATAGTGGCCAATTAAAAGGCCTAGATATTGTATATTTCAAGGTACACAGCCGTGTACTAACTGCTCAGACGGTGGGTATTTACACCAGGTATGTGAAATAATTTAGCAAGAGAACGCACAGTATAGTGGCCAATTAAAAGGCCTAGATATTGTATATTTCAAGGTACACAGCCGTGTACTAACTGTACAGACGGTGGGTATTTACACCAGGTATGTGAAATAATTTAGCAAGAGAACGCACAGTACAGTGGCCAATTAAAAGGCCTAGATATTGTATATTTCAAGGTACACAGCCGTGTACTAACTGTACAGACGGTGGGTATTTACACCTGGTATACAAAAAGGGTATTGCAGGCACACAGAACCCAGAACACTAGAGCCAAATAAACTGTATTTAAAAAAAAAAAATTCACAGCCGTATACTGCCAGATCAGATGGTGCATATACACACTAGTTATATAACAGGGTTTTTCAGCCAAAAAGAACGCAGAACAGTAGTGCCAAATATAGTTTGGTATGTAGCAGAGCACCTAATACACCACTAATGCCTCTCTCTGTCCCTACTCCAGCAGCTATCCCTGAATACGGCAGCCGTTCTCTGTAAAGTGTATCTTGTAGTAAAGCTATCACTGTACTGCACTATAGTAGCCCTGATAAGGGCTTTTAATCACGCTCCTGCCTGTCCAACTGCTAAAACCTGTCTGTCCCTTCTCCAGCCTCTGTCCCTGACTAAGTTCACGCAGCATATGCGTACGAGCAGGAAGAGCTGAGTTTTTAATATTCGAGGTCACATGGTTTTTCCAGCCAATCCATGTAGACGCTGTTTTCGCGCTGCCAGCGTGCTCAGCGTGCCTGTCATACCCCCCCTGCATGTTGATTGGTGGAAAAAGAGCGCCAGGGAAGGTGGGAGGGGAAACTAATTCTAAGTGCGCCATCGCCGTTATACTCGATTGAAATCGAGTATGCCGAATAGCGTAGTATTCGATCGAATACCGGCTCGATCGAACACTACTCGCTCATCTCTACTGCTTATATTATAAAAAAAACAAAAAACAATATATTATTTATGGAGGCTTCACACTTCACTTCAGTTTAATCCATCATTTTCCAATTTGATTTAATTTCACACTAAAAGAATCTAGTACTGGCCATCTATGTCCATTAAGTTCAGCCCATTGGTCGGAGAAGATGTGGATAAAGGTTAGGGGTAGTCTTTCACAGAAGAGAGGTGGTCTTTTGGAGAGATTTAACGGCAATAAAGGGGTTTTCCAGGAATTATTTAAAATGGCCGCCAGTAACCTGTCCTAGAATGTGAACAGGACTGCTTGCCTCCACTTGCAGAGCTGTTGAGGGGACTGGGCCTCACTTCACTGCTCTACAATCGATGGTAATTGTGTGATCCTGGCTATGATATGTCATCATGGCTGAGCAGCCTGACAGGAAAATTCACCAATATGTGGTATATACCTCAAGTGCCAGAGCATGGTGAAGCCTCGTCCCCTCACAACCTAAGCAGCTCTGCAAGTTGAGCCAACCAGTCCTGCTCACATTATAGGACAGGTTGCTTGTAGCTTTTTTAAATCATTCCTGTACAAGGGGGGATTGGCCATAGACCTTACAGGGGAATTTCCTGGTGGGCCCTACTCACGGCCAGCCAGTGGACCCAACTATAAAAAGGGGCCACTTTTAGTATTTTTTCCAGGGCCACTTTAAGTTCCCAGTCTGGCCCTGTTCCCGGAGAACCCCTTTATGACCATCAACAGTGTAAATAGCCTGGAAAGATAACAATCATCTGTGGTGAAAACTTTACAAACTGTTTCAAATGCGTGTATTGACCTTTGATAATTTTATACAATGTAATTGGGTCATTCCTAAACTATCTCACAACTGAATAACCCTACATTTGTTCATCTTTCTATCTAATTACTCCAATCTACCCAATCTAATTACTTTGTTTAGTCACCTCTGAACTGTGTCATGTCATACTTATAGGCTGGAGCCAAACCTGTACACAGTATTCCACATGGGATCTGACTAGTCGTTTATATAAAAGCTTAGCTGAGTTTTCTATATGTGTCTTGGACCATTTTGATGTATCCCATTGTCTTATTTGCCCGGGCAGCAGCTGCCTGGCATTGGTTATCATAATTCAGCTTATTATCGACTGATACTGTCAATGTCTTTGACTTGTCAGGTGTACCAAGTGATGGATCACTTAGTATCTAATAACTAAATGTATTCTCTCGTCCTAAGGGCAAAATCTTACATTTGCCACTTCCCAGCTTCACGTCCCAAGTTCTCCAAATCCCTCTGTAATATAATACCATCCTCTTATGTGTTAATTACACTGCTCGATTTAGTATTGTCTGCAAATATGCAATTTCTACTCTCTAAGTAATTTACTAGTTTCTACTAGATCCAGGGTTAGGAAGAACATTTGGATGACTGTAGTCAAGGAATAAATGAGGATGTTTTTTACATTCTTTTCATTTTTCTTATGGTTTATTAAATTGGTTCAAGTCAAGGATATTTAGAAATGCAATTAATTTCTTTCAGTCGTTAGTTCTAAAAGCTGGTATTTATGTGTTGACTTTTCTCCCGCACCTTTATTTTTTCTGGTCAGATTGTGTTTCCCTTTAAGTACAGTGCTCTCTTTTAATGTGAATTAACAAGCAATTGAAATCTGCTCTTTTTTTGTTATTTTTCAATTAATGCTGTTTGCATATTCAAATTCTTTTATGTCTCCCGTGTTACAAGTGCAAGAGAAAAGCAGCTGTATGTGTCTTCCCTTCATAGTTTATCCTGATTTACTATAGAAAAGAATGATGCGCTTTGATTCACAGCTTTGCAAAACACAAATTGCAAGTTTTTTTAAATGAATGATTAAGATTAAAATCATGTAAATGGGCAGTAGACCTAGTAATAATTATTTCTTTATCTTTTTTACCAAATGCATTCAGACTTGTTCATGTGTTACATTATGCAATTATCAAAATCATTACATTTGGAGATGCACTGATTATTTCTGTAGGCTGCTGGAGTAAGATTTGCATCCTTTGTGTTAGGCATACAACCCACTCACTTGGTCCATTTTAATTGTCTTTCAGCTTTCTTTTTTTCATTTTGATTACATACTTTTTTTTTTTTAAGAAGCCTCCTGCAGTTATCTAATGTAGGAAAATGGATGTGAAGGAATGTTTGGAAGGTTTCTTAAAAGAAAATGAAACAATTATCACAGTTTGTCTAAAAATTTGTTGTCTAGATTTGTTGTTCCAGTTCCATAAACATTATATAGAAAGTATATCTAGCAAACTGCAAAGTTCCATAAACATTATATAGAAAGTATATCCAGTAAACTGGAAATTTCAATGAACATTATATAGAAATTCATCTTCAGGAAACAGTGTTGAATTATATATTTTTAATGATACATTTAATAAAGATTGCAGATTTCTTGCTAGTTGTCTGTAGTTTAAGGGCTATTCCTAATTTATGGGATATCCATAGGATATGCCTGCATGGTGTCACACTCAGCTTTTAGTGGAAGTTTTTGATGCACTTTTTTGAGCCAAAGCCAGAAGTGCATTGGAAGGGAATTAGAATTATACTTCAGACTACTGGCATCATATACTGTATAGCACATCTGAGACCACTGATTGACAGGGGACTGAAATATTCCCTTTATAGAGAATAACTGTTCTGGATTTCTGTGCCACCCTCTGCTTGCAATGAATCACTTAGATATTGTACTAGAAGCAGTGCAGACACTCCACAGGACCTGAACCATTTCAGAATCATTCTACTTATGTCAGGTAGATAATGTGAATTAATTTGCGATTGCAACAAACATTTCAAGCATACATTTAGTTCTTCTTTACATGGAATGACTATCGGGATAATTATTGAGGATGAACAATCATAAGGACTCCAGTTCCAAATAATTGTTCTCTATTAAAGAGGACCTTTAACCACTCCTGACATGCCTGTTTTAATAGCTTTATGCATTCCCCATGTAATAACAAGTCTGGAACATCCATTCTTATGTCTCTATGTTGTGCCATTCCTTTATTATTTGCACTAGAAGTTATGAATGAATTGCTATTTGTCTTCAGTAAGGGAACAGAGGGGTGGTAACAAGTTGGGGGGGTGTCCCTGCACAGACTGAACATGACAGCACTGATTGGATAGAGTCAGTCTGTGCAGGTACACACCCCAACTGGTCACCTCCCCTCTGTTCCTTTACTGAAGGCAAATATCAATTCATTCATAACTTCTAGTGCAAATAATAAAGGAATGGCACAACATAGAGCCATAAGAATAGATGTTTCAGAATTGTTAGTACGTGGGGAATGCATGGAGCTATTAAAACAGGCATGTCAGGAGTGGTGAAAGGTCCTCTTTAAGGTGCCACCAAATACTCGAGAAACGAGCAAACACTTGTTCGTCAGCTGATTGCATCTTTCATGTGGCTCCTAAAATGATCTTTTGTAGGCATCAGATCTTTATGCGCAACCAGGGTCTGCTGCTAGCAAACAATGAATATGTATTTGGATGAACGATCACAGTAGCGATTGTTCATCCTCATGCAGAAGGGCTGATTGTTTATGTAAATGCGGCAATCGTCTACTGTAGCCCGAAGATCAGGCAATGATCATGAACTGTTCAATCCCTATCAATGCCCTGTGCATCGACCCATGAAAAAGGGCCCTGTTGTACCAGTTTACATTCTTCAACCAAATAGATGGAGCCATACGATCAAATGAAGAGTCTGCATTTTAGTCAGTGGATCAACAACACTAGATGTATCCATAACAATGCAACCAATAATACTTTCTGTAGTCATTCATTTATATAGAGTTAGATGGGACTTTTTCCTTCGAAAGATCTAGTTTTCTGTATTTACAAATGAATAGTGAACAGTGACTCATGAAAGTGTTTAAAGTTGTCAGATTAATCAACTCCAATTACCCAGATTTAGTGCTTCAAACATGTCATTGAAATTGATCCACTTTGATGCTGGAAAGAACTTTTTAGAAATGTCAATAGGTGCAGCGATGTCACTTCAAAGGGACCCGCTTGTTCAGAGCCTCTTCTGACTAATGTACTGGCTGCCCAAGAACGCTTACCGGCGTGCATTTATTTCCACTAGAATCCTGTTATTGCTAAGAATGACATCATTTTGGAGCAATGCAGTAAGGCCCATAGTAGTTTAAATATTAGACCTCAAAGCAAATGAATAAGTGTACCCCTCCCTGAAAATTGGAAATAATATTAGCAATAACACAGTCTTACCCTTTACTCACACAAATTCTGGAATTAAACAATAGTGGGTGTTAACTGTTCCATTATGGAAGATTTTCAATGCTAATAGAAACAGACCACTATTTATAGAATGAAATAATTCCCCAAAACTGTCCACCTTTCAAAGTCTCCTTTTTATGGTCCAGTCTGTCTGCATGACCCCTTACAAGTTGCATTTTTTACACAGACAATCCCTTATTATATACAGTAGAAACAAAATATTACTAGTATTCCTTTGTAGGGTTGAGGGGAATCTGTTGAGGAGAAACTTCAGTCCATGTGGCCTCCATATTGAAATAAAAGTTTCTAGCAGTTGTAGCATATTGAGTCGAGGCCAGGAAGTGAGGAGAAGCAAAGTCCAGGCCAGCAGTAAAACATCAGTGTGTATTAAAAATTTTCTCTGTACAACAACTTTAATGTGATTTTTATTTTGCAAACATAGTGTGTGATTCGTGTGCTTTCCACATCCATTTGTCCATTCCAAAGAAAGATAGAACATGCCCTATTCTTGTCAAAATGTGAACGTATTGAAGTCAATGGGTCCGCAAAAAATGTGCATGCAACTGGGAATGCATCTGTATTTTGCGCATCCACAATTTGCAGACTGCAAATTGGATTCAGGATTGTGCATGAGGCCTAATAGTTATAAAATAAGTTTTAATCACACCAAAATGAGTTTATGGGAATAAACACCAGGTTGCAGATTTCCTATTGGTTACAAGAAAAATCATAGTATTTTTGCATCTCTAGAATCGAACTAGACATTGCACTGGTACATGATCATCTGCCTTTAATAAATGGGAAGGTCACGTGTCTAAATGGCTCAAGTAAGACAAGGTCATGCAAGGCAAATAATTATCTTCTAAATTTTGCGCACACATTATGTTAATCAACCTAATTCTTTGGTTAATTTAGGATACTGAGGGACATTTATCAAGACTGGCATTGCAGTCACATGGGTTCACTTTCAAATACATGCAAAATGGTCCCATTGAATGGGCTTCAAGGCTGTTGAGTAATAATTGATTGTTAGGCCATACTGTACCTTAGATATTAGATATATTACAATGTACAGTACTACTATTTTGCAGAGTGTGTTATTCCTTCACATAGTTCCATATACTGTGAAATGGGTCTAATAGCACACTCTTCCTTTCTGTGTTAGATCTCTCTTTACTCCACCTTTCTTCTCTCAATGTTAGAGCAGGAGAGGGGGAGTTATATGGCTGTTCAGAGAGTGGAGAGGGAGGAAGGCATCCAAGTCTTCAGGAACGAAAGCTCACACAAGCTTTACACAGGGGAGGGTGAGCCACATAAGCTATGTATGAGCGTAGAGAAGAAAGAACCCATGACAGGCTCTCCGGGGTTGGGGACACTCCTCCATATCAGCACAAAGGAAAAGAGATCCCTAATTTAAAAGAAGGGCTTTAGCAGGAGAAAGTATTCAAGGAATAAAACTGTTCTTATACATGAGAACTAGTGAAGGCAGCAGTATCCTGGACACACAGATCTAGCATATATTCCAGAGCACTCCAAATAAGGTCCATGAAGGGCTGAAACTAGGAGAGGGGAGTCTAAATTGAATCGGTGAATGAAGATTGCAGCCTGAAACTTTGTGCAACTTGTTTAACTCAAGCTAGCCAATGAACATATGTAAAATAGTTTCTCCTGTGCCACTGTTGTCCATAGCCTTTAACAGATGCCTGTGCTTTTTATTTAACATTGGTAGAGTACACTGATGGCATCTAAAATATTGTGTGATTTTTTTCATGATTATTTCCATGTGTTTTAATGTGAAGTTATTGCTTTTCTCTACATTCAGAGTCTTTGGTAGCAGCAGATGGTGTAAGTGAAGCTTTTGTCGATCTGTCTTTGAATCATCAGGACAAAAGGGGTTCAGAAAGAGTTTCCTCTGTGGGCTCCACGAAAAACATCTCAGGCAACAGGTAAGAGCAATGTCTGCATTGTCTATGCACCATGTGAAAATATAGGACATCTTGTACTTTATTTACTTTCATAGACCCTGAATTAATATAATCTTGTTGTAGAAGCTAGTCATTTTTCTGACATACAATGTTCTAATTACCATGCTTACTCTTTTGTTAAAAGTGTTATGTGTTGACAGAAAAATAGTCCAAAACAAATCTTAATACCTTCTTCATCCTCCCATGTAAAATTATTTTGAAAAGGTAGGCGTTTTTCTTCATATTTTCTTATCCGTCATATGACGACCAAGCTTCTCCTTTACTTGTTGGTCTTAGGTGAAACTAACCCTTCGTCTTTGCATCCCCTTCTTTTAACCTCATATAGTACTGTTGATATTTTTGCCTTCTAAAGCCTTTTGCCTCCCCTCCTGTTTGTGTTGGAACATCAGCAATCCCGTGACCACAAGGGACTGGGTATTTTTTGCTGTTCAGTGCTATCCCAACACAAGCGTGAGACCAAGACACATGGTGCCACATGTTGATACATCACAACACAGGAAGAGACTACAGAACTCCCTGTACCACATGACTGAGCTGGGGAATTGGGGAAATTATTTAGTGCTCTATTGTGACAATGTAAAATCATTGCTTAAAGGGGTTCTCCGGCCCCGGGGTCAAAATTCTTCCTTGAACGGGACCTGTGGAGAGAAGATTAGGACAGCTATACTTGCCCTCCGCAACACAGGCATTCCCAGGCTCTTCTTCATGGTCAAGTGAAGTACTCCTGTTGGGCTTTCAGGGCTTCCATTCCCTCACCCTCACACAGTAGTTTCATCAGTGTATTTCAGTAAGGTAATGGGAGAAAGTAGGAAACTAAAAAATGTGCAGTACTACTCATTTTAATTTTAAAGGTGAAATTAGAGTAATTTGTTTCCAGTCAGTGGGATGATAATCAGGTGTGAGTGGGCAACCTGCTTTATTTAAAGAACAGGGATCTAGGATCTATCAAAGTCTGATCTTTACAACACGTGTTTGTGAAAAGTGTTTCAAGGCACGAACAAAGGAGATTTCAGACAACCTCAGAAGGAGAGTTATTGATGCTCATCAGGCTGGAAAAGGTTACAAAACCATCTCTATAAAGAGTTTGGCCTCTACCAATCCAAAGTCAGACAGACTGTGTACAATTGGAGGAAATTCAAGACAATTATTACCCTGCCCAGCAGTGGTTGACTAACAAAGATCACGCCAAGAGCAAGGTGTGTAATAGTCCACAAGATCACAAAGGATTCCAAGGTAACCTCTAAGCTAAACTTAAGACCTTTCTCACATTAGCTAATGTTAACATGACACTGAACAATAATGCTGTGCATGGCAGGCTTGCAAGAAGAAAGCTGATGCTCTCCAAAAAGAATCTTGCTACCTAAATGCAGTTTGCTGGACAAGGAACAATGTTTTGTGTATAGATGAGAACAAAATAAAACTTTTTGGTTTAACCCTTTCACGACCGGAGGTTTTTTCGGTATTGCGTTTTCGTTTTTTGCTCCTTGCCTTCATACAGCCATAACTTTTTTATTTTTCTGCTCACATAGTTGTATGAGGGCTTGTTTTTTGTGGGACAAGTTGTACTTTCAAATGCCACCATTTATTATTGGATATGGTGTAGTGGGAAGCGGGAAAAAAATTCCAAATCGGGTGAAATTGCAAAAAAACCACTATTCCGCTACAGTTTTCCGGGTTTTTTATTTACGGCGTTTGCTGTTCATTAAAACTGACCAGTTACTTTCATTCTACAGGTCAGTACGAATCCAGCGGTACCTAACATGTTTAGTTTTTCTTGTGTTTTGATAGTGATAAAAAAATGATAAAGTTGGTTGTTTTGTTTTTTTTTTTTTGGTCGTCATATCTTGACCCCGATAACTTTTTGGCATTTATGTGTACGGAGCTGTATGGGGGCTCATTTTTTGCGGGGCGATCTGAAGTTTTTATTGATACCATTCTGGGGTGTGTCTGACTTTTGATCGCTTTTTATTTAATTTTTTTTAGAAAAAAAAAGTGACAAAAAACGTCAAATCGCCATTTGGACGCTTTTTTCCGCCACACAATTTGCCGTATTGGAATTTTTTTTTTAGTTTAAAAGTACGGGCGTTTTCGGTCACGGTGATACCCATGATGTCTATATTTATTGTTATTTAGGTATTTATTTTTTAATTATACGGAAAGGGGGGTGATTTAAACTTTTATATTTTTTTATTTTTTATATATTTTTTAACATTTTTTTTAATTTTTTTAATTATTTGAAAGCTCAAATATAAGCTAATATATTGTACTTTTAATTTTTTCACTATGAGCAATCTCTGATTTTTATCTTGAATTAAAACTCATGATTGCTCATTTCTTATCCTGGCCTGCCATCTAGTGGCCAGAATAAGAATTGCACTTTGAAAGCTGTAATCCTCACCAGCGAGGATTACAGCTTTCATAACGTGTACAGACGGCCCGATTGGCCAATCGGGTCGTCTGTACATCACCCGGAAGCAAACTGCTTCCGGGTACAGACGCCACCGGAAGCCATCAGAGGGGCCCAGAAGAAAAGAGGGGGCCCATCGGAAGACGCCGCCGATGGCGGTAAGTAGCCGCAAGTCTCTGCTGTTAGAAACAGCAGAGACTTGCCGGCCATGACGCCCGCCGCACCCGCGAGCGGGCGTCATGTCCCCGCACCGCCCGCGCGCCGTACATGTACGGCGGCGGTCGGGAAGGGGTTAAATGACAAGCGTTATATTTGGGGAAAGGAACACACTGTATTCCAGCATAAAAACCTCAATCCATCTCTGAAACACAATGGTGGTCATATCATGATTTGGGCCTGTTTTGCTATATATTGGCCAGAAAGGCTTGCCATCATTGATGGAACAGTGAATTCTGAATTATACCAGCAAATTCTAAAAGAAAATGCTTTCTAAAAGCTTTGGAATGACCAAGTCAAAGTCCTGACCTTATTCCAGTAGAAATGTTGTGGAAGGACCTGAAGCAAGCATTTCATAGAAGGAAATCCACCAACATAACAGAATTGAAGCTGTTTTGTGCAGAGGAATGGTCTAAAAGTCCACCATTTCAGTGTGCAGGACTAATCAACAATTACCAAAAACATTCAGCTGCAATTATCGCTGCACATACATGAGACCCTGAAAGAGGAGGTTCACATACTTTTGCCACTCAGACATTCGATATTGGATCTTTTTCCTTAATAAATAAATGACCAAGTATAATATTTTTCACTCATTTGTTTGATTTCGTTATCTTTATGTACTTTTAGCACTTGTATGAAACCTTAGGTCAAATTTATGCAGAAATATAGAAAATAATAAAGATTTCACAAACTTTCAAGCACCACTTTCTGTAGATACACCTATGGAACTATGGTGTTCTGGAGCTCAGTGTCATTTTAACAGCTCATTGATTGAGGACATGAGTGTAGCTATAGGGGGGGTGCAGAGGGACCAGAAGCTTGAGGGGACCCAAACCCCCTTGTGCCACATAAGAAGACACTAGTATTATAGAAAGGGCATGCTGGGCAAGTTACATCTCTGGCTGGAGGGAAGGGGTTAGGTCAAGAATTTGCCTTGGGGGTGGGGGTTCTGTTTCAGTTTTTGCCTTAGGCAGTAGGAAAGCTATGTGCTTCCCTGCCCCTGGCCACAAAGCACTGAGGGAAGGGAGGCCCAAGCTGAATTCTTGCACCAGGGCCCATGAGCCTTTGGCTACACCCCTAGGGTGTTAAAAGTGTAAATCCCTCTGATCTGATATTGATGACCTATCCTAAGGACTAATGTAATATTAATTTATAAGATATCAGATACCTGCACTAATCTTGGACATGGAAAGGGGTTGTCCTGATGGGACAACAGTTTTAAACTCTGGACATATTCATGCTTTATATGCATATGACAGCACTATTATGAAGAAGCCATTGTCTGTGCCATTGTGCTGGATTTTTTCTCTTTGCCATAAGTGATCATTTTACTAGAAATCATTTAAAGGGTTTATTTGAGATCACAAACAAAAGAGCTAAACTCAGATCCTTTATTTGGGATCCCCTGCAGTTCAGTGTCCCCAGCAGTCTCTGTTTTTGGTGCTGCAGCAATGACATTCCTGACTACCTAGCATGACTGCTGGGGCCACCATCATCAACCAACATCTAGGAGGATCGGATTGAGCAGGTGAGTATTGCTTGTTTAATTTTTGTTAATTTTCATTTAGCCTATTTCTTCGGATCTTGGAAAGCCCCTTTAAGCTTTATAACAGCCATTATCAAAAATCATGTGTTTATTACTCCTTACATTCACCGTGGCTGGCCGCATATGCAATTTTAACATGCTCAGCCTGTACTTGGCTCTAGGCTGTTATGTCTGTGTATCATATCTTGCGGTTCTAGAATCCAGCATTGCACTGGTTATGTAGTTGGCAGAGCACACATAGACATGCAGACACCAGTGTGTATAATTAACATCTGCCTTCATCATTTCATTACCACTTATCATATATTTGCATCTCTCTGGTTTACTGTATAACAACATTACTTTCATTGAGGTGTCACGTGGACACTGTTCTGTGAAAGCTGGAGTCTTCGAAATCCAAACTAATTTTATGCCTAATTTTGCCAGTTAGGGGCAGTCAGATGTTCCTATTAGACATCAGAAGGTTTGCCAGCAAACATCTAATTTTTCATGACCAGCTTTGAAACCATCAACAAATGATCATTAATGTACTGTGACTAATCTGTCTTACTGTTAGTGTGTTTAGTCACCATAGATATTCTGATGTTACCATAATTAAGTGAAATATATACCATTTCTCTTCTTTTCATCCTCCTTCATCCTCCGGACGATAAAGTCTATAGGACACATTCAGAATCATTGGTCATCCTTGTGTTTTCTTGCTTTTCTTTTGTTTGTTTTCACTATTATGGCCAGTTAACAACTTAGTTTTCCTTGTATGTGTCACACTAGTATATCTATATTGTCATTGGAAATACAGTACTCTATAAGGGCTCATGCACACAGCCGGTGCCGGCCCGTGGCCGTATTGCGGCCCGCATATGCCGGGGCACGGACCCATTCACTTCAATGGGTCCACAATCACGGAGATGTGGGATGGAGGCACGGATCGGAGCACCACAGTAGCATTACCGAGTGCTTCCATGGTGTTTCTGGCCGTGCCTCTGCACTACAAAAAAGTAGTGCATGCACTACTTTTTTGCGGTGCAGACCGTCGGATGCGGATCGCGGACCCCATTCAAGTTAATGGGTCCACGATCCAAATACGGTGGCCCCACAGTCAGTGCCCGTGCATAGTGGACCGCAAATTGCGGTCAACAGCGCGGGCACTGACAGCACACGTTCTTGTGCATGAGCCCTAACTGTGTAACCTCATCGCTACTACATCCTTTAACCGGGTAAGTGGAAGCATGTATCCAATGCTGAAAACATTTCTAGAGGAAATCAAGTGTGCGTCCCACCAGCCATTTTTTAGAGCAGTGTTACTCAGCTCCAGTCCTCGTGGCCCACCTGCTGGTCATGTTTTCCGGATTTCCTTAGTATTGAGCATGTGATACAATTAGAGTCAATGCATCAGGACTTACCACAGGTGTTCATTCTGAGGGATATTCTCAAATCATGACCTGTAGGTGGGTCCTGAGGACTGGAGTTGAGGAACACTGGTTTAGAGTGAGCATAGTGGTGCACCTCCAGCACTTATAACTTGGAGGAAAAAGACCAGAACATGTCACAAGGTAAGATTTCATATTGGACATGTCTTTCATAACTGTGGGAAATATATTCACATTTTGGCACCGTTCATAAATTTGCCTCATCATCCTAAAAACATTAGTAAGATATTAGATATGTGTGAAGGTGGCTCAAGACTTGCTGATTGGCAATCTCACAAGGTGGCCATAGCCAGTGTGTTTGTTGGGCAGATCGGCCAAATATATTCATAGAAGTCAATCATTTCCTCACATGTTATGAACTGAATATGTTATAAACATTATTCCCAGTATTGCCAGGCAGGAAAACGCCAAAAAAACCAGTTTCCTAGGAAGAATCACATCTTGAAGGAAGGTGGTAGCATATCCAATAGTCTGAAAGTGTTGGAGGTGTCCTGAATTTTTTCTTAATTTTCTGTTAGGCATCACATGGCAGTTATGCTCTGTGTAATCTGTGGGCTGTAAGAAACCAGTAGAAGGTATCTGTAGAAGTATACGGGCCTATACTCATGCTTGCAACAGTTCTGATTTTGCTGGGACAGTCCAATGAACCAGCCACAATAAAGGTGCGAATCCTGCTTAAAAGTGTTTTGGTGACATTCCTTGCAATTCCCGGGGCTTATATGTCCCAATTTTAACTTTTAAATGTTGAGTATGCGTATTATACCCTGTATGCCTCAAATTTTTTGCAGTTGAATTCATACGGAAACATCAGATGTGGAATTTGAAAGAATACCTTGATGATACGGTGGTGCAAATGGTGCTCCTTAGTGTAGGAACTCTTTGTGCCTTCCTAGTGAACAGCTACAAGCAGAAAATGTCCTTCATTTAGCGTTCCTTCTTTTTGTACCCGTACCTTCTTGAATTTTTAAGAGAAACATCTTCCCTTAGACATCTAAAAACACACAACATACACATTAGTACATTAGACAGCATTAGTCAGTCCACACATCACATGTAACTACCCATGTCATTATTCTAACCATACAGCATAATTGAACTAATTTTAGTGCATCAAATTAAATGTCTGGATAGGAACACTATGCCGAGTCAGTATTGTTGTCATTGCAAGTATCTACCTGCATTGTCTTGGAAAATGGTAGAACAACCAATTTTGTCTGTCAGGATGTTTTTTTCTTCCTTTTTATTTGTTACTCTTCTTTGTTTTTTTTGTCATACTATGCCTGTTACATGAAATAACCTGTACAAAGCAACCACATTCTCGTGACTGAAAGCAGTAAAGTTTTGTGTCTCCACACAGTGTACTGATTGATCTAAGATGTGAGCAGCACCTTAGTATCTGTACCATGAGAAAACAATAAGATAATCTGCTCATACACATTAGATCAGTCAAACCATGCCATCGTGGCCATCTTGGACTTCCATGGCCAAAGATAGACATGTAGAAGTCACAGCACCCTCGTAGCGGTTCCAAACACATTTCTCCCAATTCCAGCCATAGTGTTTCCAGTTATAATATCCAGGACGAGCCACAGAGCGCTGTGTCACAGCCGTAGTGCCCTAGTCAACACCTACCTGTTTGGCTGGGGCTATTCTTCCTCTCCCCTACTAACTCACTCAAGCAAATAGGAAAATTGGAGAGGCTGTGCTAAGTATTGAGCAAACGAGCATTTGACCATAAGGTATGTGTATGGCCAAATTTATTGCTGCTATTATGATATCTACCTCTGGGACTTGACCAGGATCCCCCATTCTGTGTGATGAGGCGCCACCTGCCTCTGTACCCTAAACACACCCAAGGTTTCTTATGTGTATGGCCAAATTTATTGCTGATTTTATGATATCTACACTTTGGGACTTGACCAGCATCCCCCATTCTGTGTGACAAACCCTAAACACACTCAAGGTTTCTTATGTGTATGGCCAAATTTAGTGATGCTTTTATGATATCTGCACTCTGGGACTTGAGTGGACTCCCCCATTCTGTGTGATGAGGCGGCCACCTGCCAATGTACCCTAATGTCACGCTCTGGTGTGGAGGGTATAGCCACACCAAGCGTAAAAGGGAAGGGAAAAGGACCAAACAAGGGAAACGGTCACCTCCTGCAGGGAACCCTAAAACTAGGCCCTGACTGACTACCAGTATGAACAGCCTTAGTGGTAGGAGAGTTCATACACAGGAACCTAATAACACCTGACCCTAGAGAACCCTGCCACTAGTGACAGGGGAAGGAGTCAACCCATTTCTCCAAAAGGATAGACGAACAGGAGACTCCAAAAGGCAAAACCACAACAGGGAAAAGTAGGATAAACACAAAAGGGAAAATGACACTTATCTTAATGCAGATATTGCAGCAACTGGATATTGGATCTCAGCCGAGATCCACACCACACACAACAATGTCAGCAGAAAGTATAAACCGCAAGGGATACTGAGAGAGGAAGGGATAAATAGGAGAAAGACAATCACCATACCCGCAACAGCTGAGGGGAAGGGGTGTGGTAAACAGCAACCAAACCAAGGGAAAACATGTCAAATTATGTCACTTTTGAAAGTCTAGCCGAACGCCTGCAACCTGATACAGGCATGTTCGTGACACCTAAACACACACTTCTTTCAGGAGTCAAGAGAGTTTTCCACACCCACAAACAGAGATTGACAGCTTTATCCCTTTCCATGCTGATGCACATTTAGGCACACGGTCTTATTTCCACATTTTTTGTACATTTTCCTAATAATCACTGTATGAGCCGGCACTCCGTTCCAGCCATTAATACACGGGTATACAAGGGTATTTTAGCCGTAGACGTGATGATAAACTTTCATAGGACTTTTATTTAGTTAGACATGCACAAAGGCTTAGGTTTCCTTGCCACTGTTTAATTTAAATGCATTTAAGATCTTTAAGAAAAGAATATTATATTGCATTATTATTTGCACATACAAATAGTATAGTTAGATATCTGCTTATACAAATATATGCCAATATCCCTTTACTTAAGATACTGAGGACAAAAGAGGCGTCTGACACACAGGCTTCATCAAATGTTGGAGGTTCCAAGCGCCAAAACAAACTCTTTGCTGACAAGGAAGCTTGACAATTATTCTAACTTGGCCCATCCCAGAATGACCTTGTTTACTCATCTCAAAGTCTTTGAGTGCATTTTAACTTGGCACACAAACAGAACATGTGGCATCTCTAAGGAAGGCCTTGGTATCTCAAGATATGCACAATGCTTGAAAGAAATTTCCTGCATATCATAATGTAGTATTTAACCTGTTCATTGCTATTTCACCGTCTTCCCTTTTTTTGTTTCTGAGATCTGAATATGAAGTATACCTATGCATGTTATTATTGGTTCTATTTTAAAGAGATAGACCTTTTTGCCTCTCTGGGGACTTGAGTTTTACTATTTTCAGTTTCAACATATATTATGCATACTAGCCATCTTCTTTAACCCCTTAACAACATATGACTTTCCCGCTAAGAGTGACTGCAGCATCATTAGGGTTAGACAGAGGGAGGGACTCCCTATGTCCTCTGATCAGAGCCCCTGCAGTGAAACTGTACTGCTCCAATAGGTAGCTATGGCAGCTTGGGGCCTTGTGAAAATTCCCGGGTCTGCCATAGTGAGCTGTCTATAAAACCATGCCAGGGTGCAGCCCGACAAGCAGCTTGTTAAAATCCCATAGACTGCAATAGTATGCTACTGCAGTCTATGGTACAAGTGATCAGAAGATCACATGTACAAGTCCCCTAAGGGAACTAAAAAGTACAGTGAAAACAGGAAAATAATGTTTTTAAAGATATAAAAATTCAAATCACCCCCTTTCCAAGTTTCCCACATAAAAATAGGTAAAAAATAAACATCAGTAGTATCGCCGCATTCAAATATGTTTGAACTAATAAAATATAAAAATATTTATCCTGCTTGATGAACACCGTTATAGAGAAAAAAAATAGCCAATTTGCTGTTTTTTTTAGTCATGTAATCCCCCACCCAAAAAAAAGTGAATAAAAAGTGATCTAAAAGTCACTGAAATGTACATTTTATTATTTTTTTAAGTAGTAAAGAAAATAGAAACTATATAAATTTGATATTGCTGCAATTGTACTTACCCGCAGAATAAGGCTGCCATGTAATTTTTAGCGCATAGTGAACGTTATAAAAACAAAACCCGACAGACCATGGCAGAATTGTTTTTGTTTTTTAGGTCCACCCACAATTTTTTCCCCCCATTTTCAAATACAAGATTACATGGTAAATTAAATAAATTAAGTGGTGCCATTAATAAATACAACTTGTGCTGCAAAAAAATAAGCCTTTATATTGCTGTGGGAATGGAAAATCTAAAATATTTAGGCTCTTGGAAGGCAGAAAATAAAAAATGAAATTGGCTGTGTCTTTAAGGGATTAAGAGGACAACCCCCTCAGTAGACCACTAACTGTGTTCCCTGTTGTTGTGATCACTCTCTTTGATTCCACACTTATGGGTGGGCCGTCGGCGTAACTGAAAGCCAGTGAACAAAAAATTTGGCCATCATTGTTCACCAAGTTTTCAGACAGTAGGTGAGCTTTATGGGAGTAACTTGACAGTGTCAGTTTTCTGTTTGTTTTCAGGTGCAGCCCGCAGGGATGTAGATATAGGGGGTGCCGAGGTAGGAGCCGTTAAATGGTACTTTTCCATATAAAAAGACATGTTTATTATAAATGGCATATGGTAGGTGGTGGGCCCTGTTACAGACTTTACATTGGGGCTGAGGAACATTACGCTATGCCTCAACAAGCTTCCAGGCTGGAGAGGTGATTGCCTCTGCCTCGTCATCTGCCAACTTTTGTTAAAAAAAAAAAAATGCTGTTTGCATTTCTTTACAAATGTACCTGGTGGATTTATAAAGAGAATGCCTAGTTAAACCTAGGATCAAGCATTGTTGTTAATAGAAGTTGGCCTACAAGACCAAATATCTGGCAGACTTGGTTTATGTTTTTCAGCAGTTGTGGTGCAGCTCTCCTGAGATATCTGAGAACCTTAGAACTCTGCGATGTGCCGTTTCTTTGGTACTAGTCTTTCTACAGACATTGTGACGCTATCAGTACTGCTTGGACAGTGTCAGAATCTGTAGGGAGATGTCCATTTGATTAGAGAATGGTAATATTCAATTGATAACTCGTAAAACAAAATAACTAAATGAAAAGTCTTAACAGCTAAAACAACAATGGCTCTTTTTAGCACCCCAAAACTAATAATTTCTCGACCAAATAACTAACACCAATACGGGACTGGTTCTGTGCATCCATGGCCTTCACTGCCGCGATTCTATAAATTCTATAAATGTGTTATAATGTGACTTTAGTGACGTTAGTTTAAGCTAGCAACAAAAAAATTAAAAAAAAAATGGGAGGGGGGAGTCAAGCAGGACTTGATCCTTAATTTTTTAAAGGGTCACTGAATGTTCAAAAAACTTTTGATATGTGATAGGCCAAGTTCACACTTCAGTTATTTGGACAGTTATTTCCATCAGTTATTGTGAGCCAAAACGCGTAGTGAAGCCTACATACAGATCAGGTATAATGGCAAGATCTGCACCTGTTCTATGTTTTTGACCCTCACCTTGCTTTGGCTTACATTAACCGATAACACACTAATCCTGCCTGTAATGATAAGGAGATGACTGCTGAAAACTAAACAGCACGCCAAGAGGTGGCACCTATTATTAAGCTTAGTGGCTAGTGCAAAATCTGCAACATTTTAGAATGTTTTGGTTTTTATTTTTAAATATAAACAGTCATGGAAAATTAAATATAACCAAAAGTTATTTAAAAACCTTTAACATAAAAATGTGATTTAAACATTAGGGCATTTTCTGATGACACATTTAACCATCCAGACTGCCTGAAGAATTCCTCCAGCCACAACTCGGCAAAGTGTAAGCCATTATTGGCTGCTCACTTTTCCAGCAATCTCAGTAGTAGAGGTATGCCCTACAGTAATGTCTTATTTTTTACTCCTTACAAGTTTATTATCCCCCATTGTGCCCCATTAGAATAGTATTGTCCCTCATTGTGTCCTGTTACACTACTAATGTCCCCCACTACACCCTGTTAGACTAGTAAAGGCCTCCACTGTGCCTCGTTAGAATAATAATGTCCCCACTGTGCCTCATCAGAATAGTAATGTTCCCACTGTGCCTCATCAGAATAGTAATGGCCCACAGTGCCCCCCCTCCCCTTGCAACAATAAAAATTAAAAAAACTTAAGCTCACCTAACCACTTCCCAATGATGAGCGTCCCACTTCCTCAACTCACTGATGTCATTATGCCACCTGCCGTCATTTACATTCTTCCGATCTCCTGGAAGCCCAAACTCTGGTAGGCACAGGCTGAAAGCGGCACCTGCCCAGGAATCTCGGTGGGTTGTCCTTCCTCTCCGGTCACACTCACACACCATGCCACTGGGATCGTTACTGAATCTCATTCATAGTATTTATATTTGTGATTTATTTATTTTTTTAGCTTATCAAATTTGCTATACTAACACATTATCCAGAAATTTTACTGAAGATTAAAGAAAAAATATAAAGGATTTGCCTAGTAGTAGTCACATAGTATTTAATATGTTAAGATGTATGCTTTTTATCCTGTGGATAAGGGATAAGTGTGAAATACGCTGTGGGGATTCGCACTATAAATTGACATGCTGCTGATTTCAAATCTGCACCGCAGGTCAATTTACTCTGGGGATTTTTTTCATTCAGTGTGGATAATATTTCTTTACTAGTACTGTACAAAACTGCAGATTTACCACACAAAACCCACAACTGCGATTCTGCGGCGTATACACCATGTGTGGACATACCCGTACTAAAGCATGGGCATAGCCACCTGGGATAGCAACTAACAGGTTTTAAGTCCACAAGGATGTGAGGTGCAATTACTGATGACTACGCATGGAGAAGGACAGTTTGGGAAAACTGATAGAACCCTTGCTGTATGTATTATCCTTTGGCTAGGGCTACACGACAACCTGTGTCGTGCAACATTTATTGTAATGATAATCTATGGTGTTGCATTTGCACTACATCATGCTCCGACTGCGACTGACAGTCGAAAATAATCCATCCAAGTTGTAGCACGTCGCAGTCAGACACCATAGACTATAATCACAATAAATGTTGCACGACTTTATTGAAACACATGTTGTGTAATGTAGTTGTACCCCTTTTGTTGCGCGACAAATCTCATAGTGTAGTCCTAGCCTTATTCTGCAGCACTGATCTCTGTATAAGTACGATGCAGTGACATCACTGCATTATCCCTGTACTGTGACATCATTGTGTGCATTGTACTTGCATATCAACAATGTTGTGTGAGGGTTTTTTTTATTTTTTATTTCACTATAAGTAAACATGTGTTATCTCCTTATTGTGACGTAAATATGTATATTATGTGATGTCACTGTGTGCATTATCACTGAATTGAGACATCACTATGTGCATTAACTTTTGGTTTTTTTTTCAGAAACACCATAATGCTTTATTTATAAACAGAGGGGCTTATTGCATTGTGTCTTTCCTCTGTTACTCCGCCTGCAAATACATGAATAATTCACAACTGGTTAGTACCATTGACCTTGTTAATAGAGTGTGTAGGGACACACCTTCTCGACAGGGAAAATGGTGACGTCCAGTTGTCTGTTTATTCTCAGGCAGAATGACAGGCAAATGGCTTAATGCAGAAGCTCCAGAATTGTCACAAGCAATACTAGTATTTACTATAACAGGCATGTCAAGATTGCTGGCAGTAAGTCTTCAATGTCCTTTACGTTAGTTTAAGGTTCAATCTGTGTTTTAATACCTTCTTCATATGCATTGTTATTAGTGCTTCAAATTCCAGTGCCAAATCCTAAGGCTACTGTTCTAGTTATCTCAAAATCTTTTCAGTTCTCATTTCTGTCTTGTTCAGTGTTGCTTAAGGCTACTTTCACACTAGCGTTTTTAAATTCCGGTATTGAGTTCCGTCAAAGGGGCTCAATACCGGAAAAAAACGCTTCAGTTTTGTCCCCATTCATTGTCAATGGGGACAAAACTGAACTGAAGACAACGGAATGCTCCTGAAAGCATTCCGTTCCGTCTTCAGACCGGAGAACAAACCGCAGCATGCTGCGGTTTGCTCTCCGGTCCAGGCATCCGCACCAAGACGGATCCGGAATGACCCCCAATGGAAGTCAATGGGGACGGATCCGTTTGGTGTGGACACACCAGTAATCCGGATCTGTCCTCCATTGATTTCCAATGGGGGGTCATTCCGGATCCGGCATACATACACACAGACATACATACAAACAAACATACAGACATACATACAAACATACAGACATACATACATACTCACATACTCCCGGGACGCCGGCAGCAGGTCTTCACGCGCCTCCTGCACGCTGCGATGACGTTTCCCCACTGCGCCCAGCAGAGGGCGCTGTGGGGAATCGTCATCACTGCGCGCAGGAGGCGCGTGAAGACGTTCTGCCGGCGTCCCGGGAGTATGTGAGTATGTATGTATGTTTGTATGTATGTCTGTATGTTTGTTTGTATGTAGTCTGTGTGTTGTTTTAATGTGTGTCATGTGTGGGGCCGGAGCGCTGCTCCGGCTCCACACATGTATAGCGTTAGCACGGATCCGTCGGCACCCTTTAGGTGCCGGATCCGTGCTAACGCTAGTGTGAAAGTAGCCTAAGCCATGTTTATGGTGATGATTGCCCTGATTCATACCCTTAAAGGGTAACTTTTTTGTAATGTGTAGGGGCAGTGATAATAACCATTTTTGAAATATACTTTAATGACTGAAACTGTACATTTCTATTAGAAAAATAGCTCTGAAATGGGCCATTTTGTGTATTAGCAGCACTCCCCCTCTTCTATTTACTGAACTGTGTAGAAGCGCTCCAGGCTGACTGCTGCAGCCCTCACTGCCTCTCTCTACTCACAAAAACTCAGGGATATTTGGCTTGTGGGTGAAATTTCAGGTTGGCACTAAAATGCACTCTAACCTTTACAGGTGGACTTAATGTGACCTTCTCTAAACTTCTGAATGCACATGTCCAACTGTTCAATGTTTCAGTACTTTCTGCACAACTTGCTGTTCTCTAACAAGGAGCTTAATGGCAAAATTCACAACAGGTGTTTGCTCCATGTATCGCCCAACAAATTTCCTAGTTTAATTAGAATTAAACAGTCCTCCTCATCATGCTGTTCACATTTTGACATCATGAGACCAAGACAACACCTAAGAATTGATCAAAAGTACCTCGCAGAATATTATAACTGTCCCTATATAGTAAGAAGCCATGGAGACAGCTGTTACCTGTCTCCATGCCTTCTCATTGCTCGCAGTAATTAATCCAGCTGTCCACTTGTTACACATAGTTCCTGGCTTACATAGGAATATTTATAGATATCTCAGCCAGGCAGGGAACTATGGGGGTCATTTATGATTAGATGTATGCCATTTTTTGGCGTATATCTGTCACGGATTCTGTCGCAAAGGGGATTTTCTGCTGAATCTGTGACTTCTTCCACGCAATGTACGCCATTTATAAAAAATTTAAAAAAAGACGGAGGCGTGGGTTGGAAGAGGGCGGGCCAGCAGGTGCGTCTCATTTATCATTTTGTAAGCCAGTTTTTGGCATAGAAAATTATCTAAATCTATGCCAGCAAGGGAGCAGGTGTAGATTTAACCAGCAAGGAAGCAGGGTTATTAAGACCGACATCTAAAATAATATAATAAAATATATATATATATATAGCCAGTTTTAGTGCTATATAATGCACAAAATGGGATACTTCAGAGTTATTTTTCCTCATAGAAATGTACATTTTCAGTTATTTAACAATTTGAGTATTTTATAAAAATGCTCATTATCACTGTCTCTACACATTACAAAAAAAATAAAAAAATGACAGCTGCACTTTAATCACCTTCATACAGGACATTGCTGCCGTGACCTGTTGTGATATTGGAGTGTCAGTAAACCTCTTTCATTATTGCAGGGTTAGAGGTTCCTTACGCATGAGGCCTTTGGGCCCTTTTACATGGACTGTTGATCAGGAACAAACAGCACTCATTTGTTGGGTGATCGTATCTTTCATGCAGTAGCACGATTGTTTGTCAGCAGCATATCGCTCAGTGTATGTGCTGCTGACAATAGACATAGGGAAGAACGATGGTCCCACATTCATTGTGCATTGGGCCATTAATAAAACCCAACCAACTTGTATATCGTTGTTCAGCTCACAGTCAGGGATGAAATTGCCCCATGTAAAAGGATCCTACGGCCATAGTGTTTTGTGGATCCACAAAACATGGACAACAGCCGTGTGAGTTATGCAATTTACGGACCGCACATGGCCACAACCATAATAGAAAAATGCCTGTTCTTGTCTGTGATTGCAGACAAGAATAGGACATGCTCTATCCTTTCCACGGAGCGGAACCATCTTTTGTGTAACGGGGTGGACCCTTATGAATGGGCCCTTAGCCTGTAAGCATTTCTGGGATACCATGATAGAACAGTTACCTATAGCAAATGCCTGTTTGATTTATCTAATCTGCAGTCACCCAGTATATCTGTGCTAGTTATAGAAAATTATGTACTGTAATTGAAAGTATGGGTGATGTAAAGAATTAGAGATTTTATTGTAGTGTAAAATAAAGAATTTGATCAGGTGGTGAAGTTTATGAGTTAAAGAACACATGAAATGAAGCACATTTGTAGTAAAAATGCCATGAATTTTTTTTTATTTGCGGAGATAAGCTTACATTCGTGTCAGTGATGATACCTCCTAATATGCCCCAAATCCTGCATCTACCTTCACCTATACATTTCTTCAGTTGGCTGCAGAACATGGAAGTATTCGAGCAGAACAGGAAAGTGAAGCTGTGTGGCTCATACATGTCCTCCTCTGCCTGCTGCTGAGGGGGACACAGGATTCTGGATGCATTTGAAAAATTAGGGGGCATTACTACTGACACCAATTTTTTTAATGCATTTATATTGTAAATTTACTTAGTTTCACCTGTTCTTTTACTCTGAATATAATATTTTCCAGAGATAACCCCTTAAACACACGCATTAAGGTTGCACTATGAGACTATATGGGTAGTAAATGAAATACATTCGTTCATCGTCAGTCTGTCAAGCTCAATATGGCTTCTGTCTGCCATGTTTTCATAATCTTTTGTCATCCAAATGCTCCAATTAACTGCTATGCATAAACATGGATCCTTGCCTTTGTATCGCCTACCACGCACTCAGTGCACATTAACCTTTGGGAGCAGGCAAAATAATGAGTTACTGCTCTTTGGCAGAAATCAGATTTCCTTCACATATGTCGGCTTGGCCAAGCCAGTGTGCATATTCTGAATACAGCAATGAGCATGTCTAATGCTTGTGGTCCTCTGACACATTAACATGCGGTCGGGAGCACAGCCCTGCCTTGTACTGGAAACATGCACATCATAACTTACCAGGTAATAGTTTACAAGCACCATCTTCCTTTAAGATCCGTTTATAAGTAAACTGTGATCATAAGAATGTACAGTGTATGACCTATAACCTTATTCCAAGAGTCACAGGTCTCCATTTTACTATAAACAACTATTACTTAAAAGGGTTTCCCAGCCTTTTCTTAAGTGATCCTATTGATAGACCATCACTAGCTGATTGCCAGAGGTCTGGTTTACTGTTCATTGTGGCTCAATCACTGGAAGACAGCGCCGGAGCTACAGAGCACCATCAACATTGTAGTGGCGGGAGCTACTACATTAAGGTCAGTGGGAGCAATGCTGCAGTCTTGAGCTCTGTCCACTACAATGTTTGGTGCTATGTGGCTCCAGCGCTGCCTTACAGTAATGAAGCTACAGCTGATCGGCGGGGATGCAGGGTGCAGCAAGTGATGGCCTATCCTGAGAAAAAGGCTGGACAGCCCCTTTAAAGGGAAATGTGTCATCAGAAATTGACTAAATCAGTTTTTCATTAAAGGGGTTCTCTGAGTTATATATATTGATGACGTATCCTCAGGATAGGTCATCAATATCAGATCGGCAGGGGTCCGGCACCCCCGCCGATCAGCTGTTTGAAGAGGAGACACGCGCCTTATCAGCGCTGCCTCCTCTTCACTGTTTACATGCTGGCCGACACGGGGGTAGTGGTGAGTAGGTGTAATTACACCTCACCGCCCCATTCATTTCTATGGGAAGAATCGCTTCTATACAAGTCTATGGAAGCGATTCTTCCCATAGAAATGAATGGGGCGGTTAGGTGTAATTACACCTACTCACCACTACCCCGTTATGGCCAGCATGTAAACAGTGAAGAGGAGGCAGCGCTGATACGGCGCGCGCCTCCTCTGCATAACAGCTGATCGGCGGGGTGCCGGGTGTCGGACCCCCGCCGATCCAATATTGATGACCTATCCTGAGGATAGGTCATCAATATATATAACTCAGAAAACCCCTTTAACCAGTTTGGGCAGTGTGAAAAGTAGCTAACTGGAGGGGGAAGGGCTGCTTTAGATGGTGATATCTCCTCAATGGTAGCCGCTAGAAACATGGTCTTGTCTGAAAGTTGACAGTCCAGGCTTTAATACAAGACCAAAATGACAGCTAAAGTCCAAGAAACAGAGGAGAAATCACTGTTAGAAATCAAGTCGGGAATAATCGCGAATGAAACCTGTTTTTACTTTCATTTTCAGCTGCATTCACAGTATCCCGATTTCTCCCGATCCCAGTGATATCATTCTCTCACCTGAACATATTGCTGTCATTTTCTGAAAGCGTTGAATGGCTGCTTTCAAACAAAACCACTTGCAAGTTTCTAGCTGCTACCATTCAGGAGGTAGAAGCATCTAAAGCAGCCCTCCCCCCTCCAGTTAGCTACTTTTCCCACTGCTGGAGCTCCACTCTGGCAAAACAGTTAGGGGGTTAAACTTTTTTTTCAACTTTATTTTTTATAGAATTTTCAAATTATTCAAAGTAAAAGAAAAAAATGGGTGTAAAGGAGCAGGTATGCAAAATAAAGAGGGGTGGGTGAGTGGGATTAGGAAATCACAAAGCAGAGCTATTGCAAGTAACGGAAAGTAGACTTCAACAATCATATCCTTCATCATTGGAAATCGATGTGAAATCGATTTTTGATCATTCTTTTTGGAATTTTCCACATGCCTGTGCTATTCCTTAGAGAACAATTCTCAGCAGTCATCTCATTAGCACAGGCAGGACTACAATGACACCGCTGTATGGACAACACTAGATTGACCATTCACAATAATAGTAATAAAAGTAATGGTCACAGCTTGTCTACTCCCCCTCTCTGCACAATTATTTCTGCGCATCACCCTGGCAAACACTAGCGCAAAAGGCAATGCAACTACAAAAGTGCACTGGATACCTGTGGGATGATATCATTTTTGTACATGAGTGGAATCAGGCTTATTTGCCCAAAAATGTACACATAAATGGAAGCAAACCGCAATATTAAGTATGTACACAGTATTACGAGTGATTTCAATAGCATTACCTATATCCTTTTTCAAAGGGGTTGTCTCACTTCAAACATTGGTGACATATAGCTAGGATATGCCACCAATGTGAAATAGGTGTAGGTCCCATTTCTGGGATTCGCACCCATCTCCAGAACGGAGTGGCCAAAGTGAAGGAGAGCGCACCAGGCACCAGCAGCTGACCTCCATTTATTTCTATGGGATTGTCGAAAATAGCCAAGTGGTTCCCTTAGCTTTTTTTTGGAACTCCCATATAAACGAATGGAGAGTGTGTAGTGCAAGCGCGGCCACCACTCCATTCCCTTCTGTGGAACTGCAGAAGTAGCCGAGCACTAGCTCATCTATTTCCACCACTACAATAGAAATGAATGGAGGGCGGCCGCACATGCGGAGTGCGCGCTTGTTCACTTTGGGTGCTTTGTTCTAGAGATACACTCCCAATGTTTGAGGTGAGGTGAGAGGTGAGACAACCCTATTAAGGACCATAATGAAGCAGGGGGTCTACACAGAAAAAAGGGTAGCATCCAAGACAAAACGAGTCCTGCTGCTGGTGTTGGTTCATTCCATCCACATCCTGGCATGACCTCATGTACAGAAGACATTGTTTTTACTGCAGCACATGCCAGGATTTATCGCAGTATTTCTCGATTTGACAGGGTGGAGATTGTGTGGTTTCTTATCCATGCCAGAGAGATCCTGCGTGGTTCTGAAATGATTCCATCCACATAATGACACAAAGAAGGCAATGTCCATCACTTCACCTCCCAGCTGGACGGTGCAGACTGACCTTTTTGGAGCCATCATGGGCCACAGTTGAGTCAGCAAATTGAATATAGTCAGACAAAACGCCGTCCACCCTGACAAAGGGCGGAGTGAACGAAGCATGTCCATCACTCAGCACTATAAACAAATTAAAGCCTTCTCTCCGATGATTGCCCTCTTTACTAAGATTTCTTTCTTGTGTTTTTTGTTCTTTTTATTTTCACAGACAATTAGTTCACATAGAGAACGAGATTGGAATTGAAGTCTACGCTGAATCTCTGAATAAAACACTACCTTGGAATCAGGGTACGAATCAGAAAGTGGATGTTAAATGCTTTGAGTGATGTAATTTATTACCAGGGGGAGCTGGGGAAGCCTGCAGAGAGCAATGAATGAGGTGGATGTATCTTATGTAAGCGACACACAATGTGTGCTTTATCTGACATGGACCATGCCTCAAGAGATCTATCTGGCTATTACAGAGACACATTTAGAACAGACGGCACAGCACAGTGTGTGTAAATTAAAGTTACTCAGATTTGTGCATGGGGAGTCTTGGAATGAAATGCGATGAGGTAGTCTGCTAGTATTTTATATTTTTAACTGGGCATGAGTAATATATCAGTCCCGCCAGCCATGTACAGAGCAAGGATGTTTCTTATATTTTCACATTATTATTGTTATTATTAGTATTACGCCATTAATTCCATGGCGATGTACATATGAAAAAGGGGTGCACATACATAATAAAAAAAAATTGCAATGAGCATGAACAAGACCAGTTACAAACTGTTATAGAAGGAGAGAGGACCCTGCCCGTGAGAGCTTACAATCTACGAGGGATGGGGGAACATCGTTCATACACGCAAGTCAAATTCATAGGGTCCACTTTTGGCTATGAGAGGTCAGTTTTTTCCTCAGATTTCCTATAACATTCTTCTGTTGATGGTATCATTTATCTTAAGTCCTACACCTTTAGAGGAGATCGGCACTTTTCATAAAGACAGAAGTGATTACTCCACCTAGGTTTTAAAGGACATCTGTCAGTAGATTTTTACCTATAAAACTGGCGGTTGCATGTGCGTTTGGCAGGTGACGGAATCTGTGTTGGTCCCACGTTCATATGTGCCCGCATTGCTGAGAAAAATGAAGTTTTAATATATGCAAATGAGCTTCTAGGAGCAATGGGGGCGTTGCCATTGCTCCTTAAGGTCAGCTCTCTCTGCAACTGCCACGTCCTCTACACTTTGATTAACAGGGCCAGGAGTGATCATTTTACACTGCCTGCCCCTGTCAATCAAAGTACAGAGGGTGCGGCAGTTGCAGAGAGAGCTGAGCCTCTAGGCGTAACAGCAACTCCCCGGTTGCTCTTAGAGGCTCATTTGCATATATAAAAATTAATTTTTCTCAGCACTGAGGACACATATGAACATGGGATCAACACAGATGTCTTCAGCTGCCAAGCGCACAAGTAACAGGTCAGTCAGTTTCATAGGTAAAAAAAAATATGCCAGGATCTATGAAGGTGAAACTCCGTAACGCAAGTGTGAACATTGCCTTACTGACTACTTTTACATACTTTCAGAGGTGCAAATCAAATAAAAAGAAATTATAGTCTTTAATGTAATTGCTCCAACCCTCCTGTAAAATATGTTTATGAAGTATTTTCTAGCATCAAATTGGGCTTATTAAATTAAATATATTTTTCCACTCTTCTACTGAGAAAATGCTACGTACATTTCTTATTGACTGTCCTTGAGACAGTCCCCTGCTGTTTCCTCCTCATTCAGTAAGAGTCTTAGACATGGAGGAAGAAATCGAAGCTATGTTATGAATGTTTAGCTTTGAAGAACCACAGAGAAGAAAGGGCTGGAGACATGAATGACCATTTAGAGAAGGTTTGGTAGATGGAAGTAGAGTGCAGAAGGTGTCCCATGTTCAGAACAGAAATCCAATCAGCCACAGGTCTCCCAGCACCTGCCTGCCGAGTTTATGTCCTGAGGGTGTTCCTGTGTATTTTGTTCCCTGTGTAGTGGAGAAATCCTGCCAATATCCTCTTACGAGGAATAATCATGTTGTGTCTGCTAACGCCATACGCGTATCATGAACCATACAGTTGGAGTTTGAAGTCAGAATAACCTTGCACTTCAGAAATGCAGTTTTCATAAGCATTATGTCATTTGGCAAACACAGTATATTGACTCGCTCCCACTTTCAGCCAGAAAAGGGAAGGGTGTGTTATCCACCGCAACCATGCCGGTGACTACATCCTGTTCATGCATTAAAAACCTTTCATTTTTAAGACTAGCTTTTCAACATCTGCACTTTATACTTGACATTTTCTGCAGTAACATTTACATTTTCAGTTCACATACGCTCCTGGCATGCTGTTTTTTTATTGTTTTTTTTTAATTCAGGATGGCAACCACACAATACCGTATTCAGCGTCATCTGCCTATTGCAGTCTTGTGTAATACATTAGCATTAAACTCTCTTTAGAGCTGTTGACTTAAAGGGCAGAGTTACTGATACATTTACCGCTTGTAATAAAGTGTCGTTGATTAGTATGCCAACATAAGAGAAGCTACATTCACAAGACAGTGAAAAATGGCTGTGTGATGGCGTGTTTTTTTTTTTTTATTGCTGTCACACGACTGTCCTAACAACAATGGTTGTCTATGCCAGTTTTTTGATGGACTGTGAATAATCAAAAAATAGGGCATGTCCTATTTTGTCTGTTTTCATTGACCAACAGCCCTCATACAATTAAAGGGGACCATTTTTAATAGACCGTTTTGCTGTTTTTACTATCTTGGTTTTCACCTTTAACCCCTTATACAAGGATCTAGACTGCGCTGCAGGGGAGCCACCAGGCAGCTTCCTCCAGGTGTAGTCTCTGTGTGGTCAACAGGTGACTCACGAGGGTGAGAGACACCATTGGGTCAGGCAGAATTATAGTCCAGGATAGACTGAGGTCAGGGTTGGCGGAGTATATGCAATATGGGAATGAATCTGAGGTCAGGGCAGGAAGTATAGAGGCAATATGGTAGCAGGCACGGGTCATGTCAGGCACCAAAGGGTCAACACGGGTAAACAGGCAAAAGTCGGAACATGGCTGACAACAGTAAAAAGCACACCTTAGCAGGAACTTAGCAAGCTAAGGAACCTATTGCTCAGGCACCCTCCCACTGGATAAGGTGCCTAAAATACCCTAGGTTAGCCAGCCATTGACTGGGGAAGATTTAGGTTGTGCACTGACCCTTTAAGAGTGCACCCTACGGGCAGAGGAGGAGAGGCATGGCTTGCAAAGAGAATCCGTCTGCTTTAAGGGTCAGAGTGGACTTAGTGACTGGGCCCAGCCAGAGGATAGCAATTGGAGGTGGGTCCAGCCCACTGGGCAACTTCAGCAGCAGCTCACAGCCGCTGCTGTAACACAACCTATGCACTTAACTCTTTTCCATGCTGACTGTACACACTTTTCAGACATTCTGGTCTTTTTCAGAGTGCTACAGCTGTAGTGCAGTGTTTATGCATGTCCAGTTTATACATGTAGTGCAGTCTTTATTACAGGCTGCTCATCTACTGAGCATGAAAGAAGAAACACCACAAATCACCTCCTTATTTGCCAGACTAGAGGTTTACATAGGCTGCCAGGCACCATCAAACCTAAATTCCCATTGAAGCAGCAAGCTCTGTAGACATGCTTTTTTTATATCAAGTATTGTTCCAAATACAAATAGATCTGTATAAAGCTCGTGTGTGTTATACTATGTGCATTGTCCTGTATTTTGTTTTTTGTTTTTTTTTTTTGTTGTTTTTTTTTTTTTTGGGGGGGGGTATTTTTGTTTTGTTTTTTTAAATGAAAGGTTCTTTAGATGCATCTATTTTAACATTACATCTATACTGAGGTTAGGTCTTGTAATCTTTTCCTGGTGGAGATCCATATAGTAACATTTATGCCCTGATGCTTTGTTTTTGCTGCTTATATTTCTCTTATAAAGATAATTTTTCCCATGCTGCATAATACACATTTACAAGCCCTAACACTCATTACCGAGACTGTTATTGACATATACGATGTATAGAGATGTTTTTTGGCCTTGTTTTAAAGAATATTTACAGCTACACTGAAGGTTTTGTATGTGGACTTACTTTAAAGGGGTTATCCCATGACAAACATTCTACATTTCTCAAAACAGCACCTGGATCAGAATACTTTTGCAATTGCATGTGCTTAAAGATGTAGTATAACTACTAAGTAATTCAATAAAATGTATCTGTATGGAGCCACCTGCTGTTTGTTCTTTTCCATATTTCTCTGTACACCACCCTGAGGTGGATGCACATGCTTAGTTCCATGCTTCAGCTGCTACCAGTCCTATCTTTTGTTAGAAGCTATGACGGAGAGAGAGCTTCATCAGAAAGGACATGCCCCCTGAGAAAGAACTCTTCCCCTTAGCTTCTAACCTGAAGAGATTCTAGCAGAGTAATTTGATCAATAAATGAGGGTTGCTCTGGAACCATATGAGGTACAAGGCTGGTTCTAGCTTTGTTAGAAAAAGATTGTCATGTGCTATATGATGTCTGAATTTCATTTTTTACATTAATCATAGGATTAACCCCTTCACCTCGCTCGCGGGTGCGGCGGGCGTCATGGCCGGCAAGTCTCTGCTGTTTCTAACAGCAGAGACTTGCCGCTACCTACTATATCGGCGGCGTCTTCTGGGTTGACTAGATGCCGTGATCACACGTGATCACGGCATCTAGTTGCGGCTAAACCCGGAAGCGTTCGCTTCCGGGTGGTGTACAGACACCCCGTGTGGCCAATCGGGGTGTCTGTACACCATATGAAAACTGTAATCCTCGCTGGTGAGGATTACAGTTTTCAAAGTGCAATTCTTATTCTGGCCACTAGATGGCAGGCCAGGATAAGAAATGAGCAATTCATGTCTTTCTGAGTCTATAAAACCCAGAATTGCTCATAAAGAAAAAAAAAAAAGCCACAATATATAAGCCCATATTTGAGCTTTCTAATAGTAAAAAAAAAATTTAAAAAAAAAGTTAAAAAATATATAAAAAATAAAAAAGATGTAAAAGTTCAAATCACCCCCCTTTCCGTATAAGTAAAAAATAAATACCTAAATAACAATAAATATAGACATCATGGGTATCATCGTGACCGAAAACGCCCGTACTTTTAAAATATAAAAAAAATTCCAATACAGCGAATTGTGTGGCGGAAAAAAGCGTCCAAATGGCGATTTGCCGTTTTTTGTCGCTTTTTTTTTCTAAAAAAAATTAAATAAAAAGTGATCAAAAAGTCATACACACCCCAGAATGGTATCAATAAAAACTTCAGATCGTCCCGCAAAAAATGAGCCCCCATACAGCTCTGTACACATAAATACCAAAAAGTTATAGGGGTCAAGATTTGACAAGGAAAAAAAAAAAGGGCAACTTTCTAATTATTTTATCACTATGAAAACGCAGGAAAAACTATACATATTAGGTATTGCCGGATTCGTACTGACCAGTAGAATGAAAGTAACGGATCAGTTTTAATGCACATCGAACGCTGTAAATAAGAAACCCGTAGAACTGTAGCGGAATAGCGTTTTCTTTGCAATTTCACCCGGTTTGGAATTTTTTTCCCGCTTCCCACTACACCGTATGCAATAATAAATGGTGGCGTTGGAAAGTACAACTTGTCCCGCAAAAAACAAGCCCTCATACAGCTATGTGAACAGAAAAATAAAAGAGTTATGGCTGTTTGACGGCAGGGAGCGCAAAACGAAAATGCAGAACCGAAAAAAGCTCCGGGGGTGAAGGGGTTAATGTAGGTGTAAAGTTGGCATAATGTTTACATAAATAGCACCAGCATAGTCCATAGCAAAATCAGACATTATACAGTAACAGAAATATATAATTCAAACAAAAGGACCTAAGGCCCTGCTCACAAGAGCTTACAGTCTTATAAATGCTTCTAATAATATAATTTAAAAAATAAAATTTTTCTTATTTGTCTATACTTTTACAATGTTTACAGTGCGTTCAAAAAGTCTTCAGACCCTTTCACATTGTGTTATGTTGTGGCTTTCTGCTAAACTAAAATAAAATAAAAAACAGTTTTCCCATTATTCTGCAGTCAAACCCTATAATCAGAATGTGAAAATAGTGTTAGAAATCTTTACTAATTTATTGAAAAGAAAAAATAAAATACTGTATTGACTTAAATACTCAGATCCTCAGCATTTAGTTGAAGTACCTTGGCAGCATACCACAAGGTTTGCACACCTGGATTTGGGGATTTTATGCCATTCTTCTCTGCAGATCCTCTCAAGCTCCGTCGGGTAGGATGGGGACCATTTTCAGGTCTCTCCGAAGATGTTCGATTAGATTCAAGTCAGGGCTCTGGCTGGGCCACTCAAGGACATTCACAGGGTTGTCCCTAAACCACTACTGTGTTGTCTTAGTTATGTTCTTAAGGTCCTTGTCTTTTTGGATGGTGAACCTTTGGCCCAGTCTGAGGTCCAGAGTACTGTGAATCATGTTTTCATTAAGAATATCTCTGTGCTTTTCCTCAACCATGACCAGTCTCCCCGTCTCAACTGATGAGAAACACTCCCATAACGCCGCCCTACATGTACGTAATCCCCCCTGCCACATGATGGACAGCGCTGGACTCTCCGGTCTAGCGCTGAAATCCCGTGTCTGCGCACTGTCCCGTTGTATGGCGCTTGCGCACTACGCTTGCAGTGCTGAATGCTGCAAGCCCTTTGTAGTGCGCATGTGCCGTACAACAGGACAGTGCGCAGGCGCGGGATTTCAGCACTAGACCGGAGAGTCTAGCGCTGTCCATCATGCAGTAGGGGGCGGATTACATACATGTAGGGCGGCGTTAGGAGCAAGATAGGCGTCACAGATGCAGTGCTCCTTTTTCCTGGCTAATGGCTCCTTCCCTCTGAGAAATAAAGGTATGTGTGGGGAAAGGGTGATGAGCCCTATGTGCCTATATATCTAATGCTATATGTTGAAAACTAATGACAGAGCCTCTTTAATTATTTTTTAATGTGTACGCTATGTCAGGCATTGAAACATATTATATTATATCTCTTATATTTTTTTTATAGGAGATGATTTAGCAAGAGAGGTACGTTTTTATATTTTTCCACAATACTTTACATTATATATTCCTATATTTTTCATGATATCTTGCATTAATTTCAGATGTATATATAATACTGTACAAAAAATTTTAACTAAAATATTATATTTAGTATTGTAATTAACTCATGTTGAAATTATGTTTTTATGAAGCTGTTTTTTTTATTTGATAGTATATTTTCACAATATTTGTGAAAGATTTCTTATTTGATGATTATTCAAAGATTTAAGAAAATATAGTAAAATACAGAAGGGTGGTCAAAAATAATTTCTGTCCTACTTATAAATCACATGGATACTATGGACTGTCTGGCGCCTTCTAAATGTAATATATAGATATATATACTGACACCCCATTATCCCCCAGCATTATGAGGCCTGGCTGTATCCTGCAAAAATTATAAACTTGAGGTATTAGTTGACATTTTATACAAAATACACAAGCTCACAACCAATCTTAAAGAGGACCTGTCACCAGTCCTAAAAAATGGAGATATTTATATATTGTACTTGGCCATGCTTCAGTGAGCAAGTTATACTTTCACTTATGAATATGCAGCCCCCATTCTGCAGTAATGTCCCCCAAGATTTCTGACCCCACATATCAGTCTGAAGTGACTAGCCACAGAGGTGTGGCTGATCACTTCTCTCATTTGCCAGGGGAGGTGTCTCTCCTCACTGTGATGATTAGAGATGAGTGAATTTCATATTTTGAAGTTCGCATTCGATTCGGGTTGTGGTATAAGCTGAATTGCTTTATGGATTCTGTTACCACGGACCATAACGGAATGCCTTTAGAGGCATTCCATTATTCTTTCCGTCATAATAGAATTCTAAGGCCTGCATAACGGATCTGTCCATTTTGGACTGGTCCACAGGGGAACAGTTGAATCCACCAGTGGGCCCCTGAGCAAGGTGGGCCCCTACCCCCTGCTCAAGTGGCACATAGCAAAGTATACTGACATATAGATAGGCTGGCTAACCTGCTTTGCAGTACATTGCCTATGTCCATATAAAAAACTGGTAAGTGTGGGAAGATTGTATATGCATGTAGCTTTACAGTGGGCCCCCAGAAAGCATTTTACTGGTGGGCCCTAGGAACCCCAGTTGGAAACTGTCTCTGTTACACAGCCTCCTTGCGAGACCACGCTGTACCATAGCTTCTGATGGGACAGCGCCTCATTCAGACCAAAGTGAGACACCGTTGGAGAGAAGAGCCCTCTTTGCAGTGGTTGGGCTCTTTTCTGCGGGGGTCAGACGCTGGCTCGTTGAAAGCCATTGTTGTGTGATGAAGAACATCACAGCAAGGAGAAACCTCCCCTAGCAAAGGGCTAGTCACTTCAGATTGACATGTTGTGCCAAAAATCTAGGGGGACATTATTGCAGGACATGGGGGGGCATTCATAAGTGAAAGTATGCCATGCTCAGGAAAGCATGACCAACTAGAATTTCTAAATATCTCACTTTTTTTTGGATTGCTGATAGGTCCTGTTTAAGGGTCCTCATTGTCTTGCGAGTTCCTACACTAAATTAAAAGCAATTCACAGAAAAGGATCCTTTTAAAATGAATTGAATATATATGACACCTTTATATTGTTTAACATAGCATATTGACATTATTCAATTTCATTTATAAGTTGGAGGACATGTAAATCTGTAGTCCATAAAAGTCTCATTAATGTAGATGAAGATTTTCTTGGTATTGATGACTTAAACATCTTCATACTGTAAATTCATACTATCAAATTATTTGTAGTAATAATAAAAAAATACTTGTTAATGTTACTTAAAGTAAGCGCTAATGTGAAATGACTTGACCACTTCTACCAAGAGATTACATAATTAGCGTTCCAGTAGGGATGCTTGGAATTTCATAATGCAGGACTTATCTGCATTAGGGCTCATGCACACAAACGTATTTTCTTTCTGTGTCCGTTCCGGGTTTTGTTTTTTTTTTGGACCATATGCAAAATCATTCATTTCAATGGGTCCGCAAAAAAAAAAAATGTAAGTTACTCTGTATGCATTCCATTTCCATATGTCCTTTCCACAAAAAAAATAGAACTTGTCCTATTGTTGTCCGCATTTCGGACAAGGATAGGACTGTTCTATTAGGGGCCATTTGTTCCGTTCCGCAAAATACAGAATCCATTTTTGCAGACCCTAAACACATGGTGGGTGTGCATTAGCCCTTATTTGCATATTCTGGCATGTAGGAAGTCTGTAATCCTTCTAGATGACCAAGATTTTATTGAAATCTTGTATTTCATGTATTTATTACTGCATTGTTCCCCTGAGTGACCTAAATGTACCATTTCCCTTCTTCAGGACCCTGGCGGCTGCGGCTCCCTGAAAGTGGTGCATTTTGGTTTGGTGTGATTGGAGAAGACTACAGGGCAGAATCATAACCCTGCAAGTGAAATTCCCCTACATCATAATTTGTCATTTTCAATAACCGTTCTTCTCAATGCATTTTGTATTAATTATGTGGATTCGATACATTTTGTACTTTATTTTATAAAATTATTTAAATATATCAATTTTAATTTTAAATCATCCATTGACTGTTTATTAAATTTCATTTTATATAATTTTTCTTTTTGTTATTTTTTTTTCTTCTAATATAAAAAAAACCACAATTTGAATGCAACGGTCCCGTTACAAGGAATTCTAAACTTTTATACATGTCATTTCATCCATAGCTACAGTAAAGGCCCTTTTAGACGGGCCGATAAGTCTCCCTGAACGAGCGCCGATCAGCGACATCGGCGCTCGTTCAGGGAGCCTTTACACGGCCCGATGAATCGAGCGCCGGGCCGCACGAGTGATCGCTGTATCGCTCGTGCGGCCTGGAAGCTCCATGCTGTCAGGCGCACATCGCCTGTTTACACAGGGCGATGTGCGCCCGACAGATCGGATCTTTTGGTTTTTACAAAAGATCCAATCAGCCGACGAACGAGCGTTTTGCTCGTTCGTCGGCTGATTAGGGCCACTTTTACACGGGCCGATTATCGGCACTAGCGTTCCTAGGAACGAATTTTCGGCCGATAATCGGCCCGTGTAAAAGGACCTTAACACATACACTGTACAGTGCAAATTAAGATGTTACCAGCTGAACGTACAAAAGTAACACCCAGGTGGCACATAAAGCTTTTTCATGTGATATTTTCTCTTTCTAGTGGTGTTTTCTCCATTGCATGTGACTGTATGAAGTGGAAATGTTGATGTCATTAACATGTAACTGTGCTGAAAAAAAAAAAAAAACCTCCATCACCCCGATAAGATATTTTGCATTTCCTGCAAATTATATCTCTGTTCTAGCAATCCACCCTTGTAATGCAGATTTGACTTCCACTTAAGTCAGTGAAAGGCATTCTATTGAGATACTAAGAGATAACATCTTCCTTTAGAATACCTCCATGAAAGAGCAGTCGTTCGCAGGCAGAAGCATTTTCCTAAGAAAGCTCTCAATTTTCCTAATCTAGAACTATAATCTTGCTCCAATAACCATTATTTTTCTTTTAAGAAACATATAAAGTCCTTTTATCCAGCATTCCAATTTGATCTTACTCCTGCTTCCCAAAAGAAATTATGCATAAGTGTTAACCTTTCCCTGCCATTATACAATTCTGTGAAATGAATGAAATGGCACATTTTTTTTTCCGCTGTGATATCGTTTTCATTTGTACGCAGGCATGCGGCTGATAAATGTATTTCTTATTGGCACATGCGAATCTACTTGGAAAGCCCGTGTCCTGTAAAATAATTTACCAGCGTCTATTTGTTAAGGAAGACGGAGTGGAATAAAGCTGTTTTGTACAGTAACTCGCGGGACTCTCATTGCTCATTAAAATTAGTTCTATTCTGTGCAGATGAAATCATAGACTAACTGCATCTTTCAAGATTTAATTATTCATAGCACGGACAATAAGTTGGCCGGCGACGGGGCAGAGCCAGGTATAAGCTATCAGTTAGTTCGCTTACAATAAATGTCAGGGAGGCGAGGGGAGCGCTCATAAAATGATCTAGTGGAATCGTGTGCAAGTATTTTGTGTGAACGTCTGTATTAAAGAGTACTTACAGCGTAATCGCTCGACTTATGTTGCTTCTTATAAGCTTATAAACATTAGGATTATGTAGCAGACATCGCTTCAGAAAAAAATAGAAAACAGATGGTTGTTATATTTACTTGGCTCTTTGTTAGATTTTTCCAAAAAATATGGTTACGGTATATATGAAATTTCTATTACAATTTATACTTTAAAATCTAAAAGTCAGTCTAAGTGGCCAATTTTCGCCATATTTGAGAATGGAAGACTGACAAAACTACATGTGTATGGCATGATCAGCCAAATTCAGCCTTCGTGCTGAAGGACCAGGTTAAGGTTTTTAAAAAAAAACAAAAAAAAAAACTGACTTCCTGATTGGACATATTGCTGTTTTATCGTTTGTATGAATGATCCTCCAGACGACGGATTGACTGCATTGCGTTCAGTCTTTGTTTCATGCATGTGGCTGGGTTTTTTTTCTACTGTACCGTTCACATCTTTCTCAAAGAAGGACCCGTACAATCTGTTCTACCGACTTGTCATGGGGGCTAATCTGAAAGCTGGGAACTCACCAACTGTTTTGAATGAGCAAGTGCCAGGGCTTGTTTTAATTAGGTTAAGTTTCTATAGAAATATGTGAAAGATCCCAAATTCTTTCAATTATTTGGTCTTGACACATTTGTATACCAGTATTTTTTGTATAACCCTTTAAAGGAGTTGACCACTTTGGACAATCATTTTTTATCAGGTAACCATTGCTCTAGCTAAGAATCCTGTTTCCTTGATATAAGGTTTAAAAAAAATGTTTTACACATCTCTCCAGCACCTGTAGTTGGTGAGACGTCTCTTGTCCTGAGATTTTTTGGGAGGCCAATCTTTCCCTTTCTTACCACTGGTCATCCAACAATTAAACAAACAAACCCCTTGTTTGTAAGGTGATCGAATCTTTCATGTGCCACCCAAAATTTTTGGCAGGCTGTTGGCCTGTGTAAACAGAGAATGAGCTACCAACAACCTGCAAAGTGAATGGGAGATGAACGATCCGTAATCAGACTGTGTGACCGTAAACGAGCGCTGGTAGGTAGACTGCTATGTCGTCGTTTGGCATCGGCCGAGGAGAACCCTGAGAATGGGAATGTCCTAACTAGCATTTAGGTTATATGAAATAGCAAATTGTCATGTGTGTTAGGGGACAAATCAAGAGGTGCTGTACAATTCCTTAAAATGCTGCCATATGTCATCTCTCCAGTGCTGTTCTGAAATCTAGCCATGCTTATGTCAGTAACAAGTAAGAGTCTGTGTGAGGGATTAGTATGACACCAGGCTGTGATCTGTAATCCTTCGCTTTTATATTATAATCTATTTACCTTGCATGTTAAGAGGCTTTTGGTTTAGAAAAAAATACACAAAGTATCATTTTCAGTGAAATTTGTTACATCATAAACTGCAGCTACCTCCAAATGTTGGATTCATATTTTATCAATGTTGTCTATATTTTTATTCTAATTGTCCAAATGTTTAGTGGGTGGACACTGGAACTAAACCTCGCTTTGGGCCCCTCTCACTGCTCTCTAGCGAAAAAAAAAGTTAGACCAGCATCTCAAAGCACAAGTGCATGCTACCACGGCTGCAATGCAAAAGCAAACACACTATATGCAGCAGCAGCACAGTGCTCAATGCAAAAAGGCACGTGGAAACATGGATAAATCTGAATTGCACAGTGACTCTCTTTAGAGAGCTACTTAGAAGGACCTTTCCCAGGAGATGGAACAGAATCACACAGTCCTGCAGTCAGCAGTGATTAATGATTGCTCCCTACATACAATTTCTGCTCACATGCAAATTTAGCTATGACAGATTGTGGATGAAATGAGTGTACTGGCATCGTTTCCATTCTTATGCAGTGTATGGTGAGCTGGCTGGTATTTTCATGGATCTACAGTAGTATTACCTACACTGATTGTGGAGAGGGAATGCGTGTCTAAAACGTAACTTTTAGGGCCCGTTCACACGACCGTGTAAACGGGTCCGCATCTATTCCACAATTTTGCGGAATAGATGCGGCCCCGCTCACTTCAAAGCAGGCAACCGGGGCTCCGTGCACCGGCTCCACAAAATAAAATAGAATGAATGGTCTCATTTTGAATGGGGTGCCAGGCCGTGTGTTCTGCAAATTGCGAAACACACACTGGTCGGCATCCATGGTATTGCGGATCCTAAATCTGTTTCTAATAAAAATATAATATACCAAACATTTTTATTGGAAACTGGTAAAAAGTTTAAACACGCGTTCCCCCTCCACAATCAGTGTAGGTTGTTCTCAGTGACACAATATTGTACTTCCCTTTCCTCGTTTTGTTTGATTCTACAGCAGTATTGCCATTGAGGAGATATGAACATCTGCGTCCAGACAGTTGATTAGGGGGAGAGGCATAGTCCATCACAGTTTTGAACGTTTTTGGAAGAGCAACTGAACTTTTCCACTTAGTATGCAATTTGACCAAAAAAAAAAAAAGAAAGACTACAGTCTCAGACTACATGCTAGGAGAATTTTGAATCAAAATCGTTTTGCTCCGCTGACCATGGCTAGACATTTTCGCAAAAAATATTGATCTCAAATTCATCAAAATCCATATAAAATTAGTTGCAGGAGCACAAAATATTTTTTTAAAGGTATACTGAAGAGGACATTCTCAAAGGAAGGATCAAAAATGGAAAGTTCAGCATGAAGAAGTCCAAAGCCCTCAAGTAGTGTCATCCAACCTTCTTAGGCATTAAAGTGGTAAAGTGCTGATATTCTTGTCAAGGGAGGTTTTCACCAATGAATGCATGGTAGCATCTTGGAACCTATGGGGAAAATTTACTACAAATTTACAACGGTCTTAGTAGAAGTCCTGTTGCGTAAGGTGAGCAAAATTTATTAAGGGGAACATGGCTCTTAATATATTTGCTGCATTTATGCAGCAGAAACTGAAATCTGCAGCAGCTTATAATTAACACCAGTTTTCTGGTGGAAAATATGTTAAATGTGTGGGGCCAATATAGCTCGGTCTTTTTCCACTAAGCCCCACTAATTTAGTTTAAAAATGCTGAGAGCACCAGGAAAATCTCAAAAAGACAAGAATTAGTACCTGTCCCATTGTTTTATTTTGTTTTTTTTTTCAAATGGAAACCACGGTATACACCTTACTTCTTTGTACACAGGTGTATTACTTATTACATGTTTGATTTATTTAGTACATTGCTTTAAGTTCATTTTTAGGAAGGGTGCCAGTAATTTTGGAGTTAACTGATATACATTTTGATAGTATCTAGTGATTCAAACTTTAAAACAAAGTTCTCCCTTTGTTCATTAAACAAGCATAGTGACATAGTCCGCTGTCTACAAATGAGGTCATCCAGTGACAAATATCCTTATATTGTATACAGATACATCAAGCTGTGGATGCATTCCAAATATTCTCTGACATATTAAGAAAGCTGCCACTTTAAAGAATTATGGCATGAAACTTGGCAATTGTACTGAATGCCCTGAAAGATTAGCATGTTTATAGTTTTGCAATGCTCTGTCTATACTCAATATGTTCTAATAGTTAATATAATTAGTGATGTTATGTTTCTTGCGCTTCAAAGTGACAATAAAGTACTTTTATTTAAATCTAGGTAGCATCATTACAAAGGGTCAACGTGACGTGGTGATTGTAGCGTTTTACATGCAGTTACCATTACTAACACATCAGACATAGAGATCAGCTAACTGATGCTAAAGAATCAATTTGTCTCTTTTTTTTTTTTACCTTTGATGGGCTGTGTCCCCACAGGTGAAGAAGTGCCCACCTGCCGTAAGATTGACAGGGCTGGATATTTAGCTCTGGCCTAAAAATTTCCTGCCTGCGCCTCTGCACCATTTAGCAAAGCAAAAATAGAGGCTGTGCTTCAGCTTTGGAGCAGCCACTGTGCAGGTGCCGCTACAATTCTGGGTGGGGGGCACCTGTGCAGTTACTGCTCTGAAGCAGAGCCTCTGCCCTTGTTCTGCTTATTGGAGCGTTGGCGCAAGCAGGAAAATGTCAGGGCTGGGCTAAATATTCAGCCCTGTCAATCTTGAGGCAGGTGTAGTAACTATGAAAAAGAGACTAGTACATGCAAAAGCAGTACTTGGTGTGCGTCTCTACTTTTGCATGTACTACTCTCTTTTTTCTAGTTAGTATCACTTTATTACATGCATGACAGCAATTATTTGTTATATTTTTTTTTTTTATATTGGTAGTGCCCATCCTACATTAATAAGTTCCCTCTTGAGGCAGGGGGGCACTTATTCACCTGCGGGGATAGCCCCCCACTGGTGAAAGAGTCCAGCTAATGAGACAACATGACTTGTTAGATTCGATTAGCTCATCTCTGTTCAGACTGCATTCTTTGATGGTTATGATGTCAGGAAACATGGATGGTATTCATAATGATAAAATGTAGAAAGCAAGAAATTGACTCCCTGATAAATATGGAAAGTCCTCAGACTTTGTAATTTTTTATTTTTTTTTTTATGTTGCGGCCTTGTACCATTGAAGTTTTTCTTCATCAATTTGTGCTCATTACCCCACAATAGCAGAGTGAAAACCGAATGTTTGAAATTTTTTCAAATTTATTGAAAAGGAAAAACTAAAATCTTGCATTGACATAACTATTCAGACGCTTTACTGAGTACTTAGTTGAAGCACCTTTGGCAGCGATTACAGCCTCCAGTCTTATTGGATGCCACCAGTTTTGCCCACTTGAATTTGGGGATCTACTGCAATTCTTCTCTAATAGATCCTATCAAACTCTGTCAGGTTGGATGGGACCATTGGTGGACAGCCATTTTCTGGTCTTTTCAGATATATTTGATTGGCTTCAAGTCAGAGCCCTGGCTTTTCATTCAAGGGCATTCACAGAGTTTTCCTTTAAGATCCCTTAACATGGATGATGTACAATCTGCTGATCGCTAGTGGAGGAGACAAGTGCATTTACATGCAGCAATCTCCTCCTGAGTATGGGAAGGCACATTCGCTAATGCCATTGTTCTTCACCGCACTGACTAGTTGTTTCTCTGCAGCAGATCGTGTTTACACAGCACAATCTGCCACCGGGAAACAAGGATTTTTTGTACTGCACAAACGATCCAATTAATCGGGCAGTCGGCTATGTATTTACACCGCCAGATCATCGATAACAAGTGTTACTATGAACGCTCGCTAACGATGATCTGTTCAATTCTCGGTCGGTGTAAAGGGCCCTTAAGCCACTCCTGTGCTGTCTTGGCTGTGTGCTTAGAGTGATTGTCTCGTTGGAAGGTGAACCTTCGTCCGAATCTGAAGTCCAGAGCACTCTGGATCAGGTTTTCAACAAGAATATCTCTGTACTTTGCACCATTCAGCTTTCCCTCAATCGAGACCAGTCTCCCTGTCCCAGCTGCTGAAAAACACCCTCACAGCATGATGCTGCCACCACCATGCTTATAGGGATGGCATTGTGCAGAATTTTTTTTGTAGCCTTCTCCAGATCTGTGTCATAGAAAAGGGTTTTTGTATGTAAGTCTATGTAAAATTTTAGTTTTTTCCTTTTTGATAAATTTGCAAACATTTTTAAAACTATGTTTTCACTTTCGCTTTATGTGTTAGCACATGGCTGCAACATAAAATGTGAAAAAAATTAAAAGGTCTGAAGACTTTGTAAATGCATTGAAATCAAAAGGGACTCCTCCCCTGCAATTGTGTCACCTGGTTTCCCAGTGACCCAATCGGAGACTCGGAAAGCAACGTACAGTCAACCCTTAAGACCTATGAAGGCCCCCAGGGCTGTCTATGCAGTAAGCCTGTTGTTAGGGTGCTTGATGGGGTCCAAAAGAAACCCCCTCCCTCTGTAAACCACTTAGATGCCACAGTTGCTAATGACTGCAGCATCTAAGAGATTAAACATTCATAATTGCAATTATCTCCGGTCAAGTGTTGCAGTGGAGTGTCAGCTTTTTGTTATTGTTGATACACGCTGCTAATTGTGCCAACTCAGCTCCTGAGGCAGCGCCATCACTGTTCCATAAATGTATAGTATGTTATGCAGACGTGTTAGCAGGAAGGTGTCACAGTTGCGCAGGAAGGGGAAAGGATTTTTCCAAAGCCGCTGCCAAAGAAAATACATTTATAGAATACATCAAAAGAGGCTTAGATGCTTATGACAAGAACATAGTTTTGCATCTGTACAAACCACTTAGACCAAATATGAAATATTATGTGCAGTTTTAGGCACCTGTGTATAAGAAGGACATAGATGAAGTAGAACAAGGTCAGAGGAGGTTGGCTAAGGTAATTAGGGGAAAGGATGGATTGCAGTGGCAAGACAGGTGGTCAAACTTGGGGTTATTCAATTTGGAAAAAAATGGCTTGGAGTGATCTAAAGTACAATGTAAATATGCCAGTACAGAGATCTTTCTAATGATCATTTTATATCTAGAACTGAAACCATGACAACAAGATGGCATCCTCTACCTCTAGAGGAAAGAAATCGAAATAGACAAGGATTCTTTACTGTAAGAGCAGTTAGTCTATAGAGCTCAATGCCAAAAGATGCTGGGATGGTTGATATATTGAACAAATTAAAGAACGACCTGGATGCAGTTTTTTTAAGGTAATGACATCACAAGTTATGGGTAGAAGATTTCTGGAAAAGGATGTTTATTTAAAGGTGTATTAGACACCCTGATGCTGCAAGCGAATGTTGGGAGGGAAGTGTTCCCTCAATAGCAGTCACCAGATAGCTAGCAGAGGACATTGCTGCTATTACATTCAGTGACGTCCTCTGCAGCATGGGGAGGAGATATCGCTATGCCATCACTTGTCCCCATGCAGGACTGCTGTGTGCTGCTGAAAGATGTAAATTGCCCAATGAACGAGAGTTTGCTCGTTCATCGGGCAATCTGAGGCAGTATTAGACTGCCAGATGATTGCTAAGATTGTTCATAGGAACGTTCATTAGCAATTAACGGGCAGAAAATCTGCCTGTCTAATATACCTTTTATTCTGAGTCAGTTTTCCCCTTATGTGCAGTAATTCCTCATAAGTGTTATTTGCCTTCCCCTAGATCAACATAGTGGGGTTATTGGTTGTCTTTGATGGACTGGTATCTTTTTCCTCCATCTATGTAATCTATGTAATTAAAAGTTCAAGATGTATTTTGCAAGAAACAGCTTAGCAGGACTTTTTCAATGCATGTAAACTTACATTTAATCCTGAAACTCGCATCAAAGCAAATGTTTACAGGCAAAAACAAGCCCTGAAATGCTGTTGGTTTTTTTTTTTGGTTAATCCTTCCTCACAAAAAATGCAATGAAAAATGCCCAAAAAATCATATGTACCTCTAAATTGTAGTCTTCGTACAGCTCCGTTGTTGGAAACATAAAAATGTTTTGGCTTTCAGAATAAGGCAACAAAAAAAGAAAACTTTCTCCATGCAGTGCAACCATCAGAATCTCAGCTTGCTTCTTAAAAATACTCTATGGACACCCTATCATAAAACCTTACATTTCGGAAATGTAAAACACCAGTACAACTTGACCCTGTTCCTCCCCTCATGCTGTTTGTTGTGGTTAATCACAATCTGTTTAAAAATGTTTTAAATAAAAACCTATTAACATAAGTAAAGTACATTTGGTACTGCTGTAATCGTATTGACCCACAGAATTAAGGTAGCACTTTATGCACACAATTTTAATTTAAAAAAAACATGCGGAATTGCTATTGGTTCCCATTCAAGGGTTTAGGTTGTAATATTACATACAGTCATTTGAAGTACTGGCTATCTCTGTAATATCTGAATAGGTAGGGTCCACCAAAGTAAGAGACAGTGCTGGTCAATGGCTCTTCAGTCAGGCTCATAGCGGGACATACTTAGCAAATTTTTTACCATTTTTTCAAATGTTCCTAAGCAATTAATAAAAAAATAAATAAATTAAGCACAATTACAGAAATAAAGCAATTAAAGGGTTTGTCTGATTTAATTGAAATTCTCACACATGCCACCATTTGGTCTAAAATTTAAAAAGGTATGGTGTACTGCCACTTTCTCCAGGGCAGTTTTCTGTGCCGCCGATCCAGTTCTGCTGCTTGTTTACAAACTGTAGCAGATATACTGAATCTTATCCCATAAAATACATATACCTTGATCTGCTCAGCTTCTCCGGCTTTGCCAAACTGCCTGCAGATTGCATGGCTTTTTGTGGTGTCTTCTTTAAAGGGTCAAAAAATTGCAATTGTTGTTGCAAGTATCACGCAAACATTTGTGACATTTTTGGAGTTTTGCGTCATACTTACCTATTTATTTTTTTAAAGTGGCAATGACATGGCATGAGTGGCCTGGCAAATAACATTATGGCGTATACTATAACTGAAATCTATGTCAGCTCCTAGCTGATGTATATTTCAGTTCTGGAGCAGGGACAACCCAAGATGCGCCACAATTATTAAGAGGCGTGTGTCTGAATTGTATTTACCTTCTACTGCTAAAATAGCTGCAGAACCTCTCCAACAGGAAGAACTGGCGTGCAAATAACAGACTGGTGAAGACAACGCACAAAATCACAGGTATTAAAATAGGAAATGAGAAGAGCAGTACGCTGTAGAATTGAATGATGTACATTTTCTAATACCAATGTGATCAATGGTCTGTCCACAGTAAAGACATGAAATGCTACAATATATCACACAAGCTAAAATGAATATGAATAACTGCAAAGTATAAAAGCGTATAGTGAAAACTAAAGGAAACATGGTCAACAATTGGTGTACATACAGACTTATGTGCATGTGACAATTTTTATGTCTCAATGGTTTTGTGTCTGGAGAATTTTTAGCTATGAGGTGGTGTAAGGACGAGAAAATAATCTAACATGCTTAGTGAGTTAGGCAAAAAATATTATGCCATATGCAATTAAAAAATAAATAGTACAAAACCTGTTTCACAACAACAACAAAAAAAAGGTTCAGTTCACCGGAGATTTTTAGGAGAAGTGCCGCAATTTCCTAAAATGCATAAAATCATATCCAAATATGCTGTTGTGCTCAACCAATGTGTGCCGCGAAGTGTGACAAACTCTCTCCTATGACTTCACGGAAAACACTGCTATTTTTGGACATGAAATATTTGGATGCATTTCACACAATCTGCACCATTTTGACCAACTTCACCTGAGGGTATTAATAAGTCTAAAGCGGTGTCTCATAAAGACAACCTGTCTATGTGACTTATGGCATATGAATGTCATAGAAGGGGCGCACCTTGCCAGAGAACTCTCCTATATTAGATAAAGCATGGAGCAACTCTAACGGATCTGTTGTGTCCATGCATTCCAGGGTTGTCTACTCATTTGAGCCCTCACATTAACCACTGCAGTCTTTCCAAGCTTTATAAACTGCACAAACAAGGGGGCTAGATGGGGGGTGGATTAGAGGCAACGTGGGTAGCACGGTGGCTCAGTGATTAGCACTGGTGCCTTGTCGCGCTGGGGTCCTGGGTTCCAATCGGACCAAGGACAACATCTGCATGAAGTTTGTAAGTTCTCCCTGTGTTTGTGTGGGTTTCCTCCGGGTTCTCCGGTTTCCAAAAAACCTACTGATAGGGAACTTATCAGTAACTTGTCCCCCATTGGGGACAATTGGATGCTAATGTCTGTAAAGCGCTGCGGAATATAGTAGCGATATATGCATAACATATATAAATAAAATGTCAGGAAATATAAGTAATAGATGCTTGGAACAAACATCCATCAGATTAAAAATTAACAGTAAGTGAATTTAAACATGCCTGGGATAACATACATACATATACAGATTGGGAGCCCTCACAAGCAGGGCCCTTTATCCTTCTGTACCAGTTTGTAACTCGTCTTGTTCATGCTTAGTGCAATTGTCTGTATGTATACTCCTTTTAATTTGTACAGCTCTATGGAATGAATGGCGCTTTAATAATAATAAATAATAATAATATATCCTAAGAGAAAATGCAAAGGAAATAATATAAGAGCAGATCATGTATTCTTTTTCTTCCATCATTCATATATTTTCTAAACAGATCTAATAGCCAGGGGCTGAAGCTGCTCTTTTTCTTTACTTCCCCTGCAGTATAGTATACTGTCCATTTATAAGTGTTCAACAACAGAGAAAAATATGTATACCTTTATATGTACTCGAATGTTTGTGAACCCTTCTGAATTTTCTTTATTTCTGCATAAATTTGACCTGAAACTTCATCAGATTTTCATAAAAGTAGATAAAGATAATCAAATGAGTCAAAAATATCAGACTTGGTTATTTATTGAGGAAAATGATCCAATGTTATATGTCTGTGAATGGCAAAAATATGTGAACTTTCTATTTCAGTGTCTGACGTGACCCCCTAGTGTAGCAATAACTGGAACTAAATATTTCGGTAATATTTCTGATTGCACAAAAATTTGCAACTTTTTGGATGTGTACACCACTCACTCCAGTTTTATAATATGGGTGGAAAAGAGGGCGTGGTTAGCTATGTTAACGAGTTTCATCACAAAGTCGCAAATAAGTCACAATCTCACTCCAGGAGGAGGGTGGAGTAGGAAAAGTGGAGGAGCTTTTCTAGACAGAAGTGTTAGGTTTAAGGACGAGCCAAATTTATCAAACAACCTGTGACATTTGATAAATGTGGCACAAAGTACTCCAACACAGACTGAAGCAAAACTTACTTCAAATATTCTCCTAATGATAAATTCCCCCCTTTGACTTGGCCATTCTAAACTTTATTAACTTTATTCTTAACTTTATTAATGACTTACATTCTTAGGGTAGTTGTCCTGCTTCATGACGCATGTTCTCTTGAGATTCGGCTCACAGACAGACATTTTGACATTTTCATTCAGAATTTGCTGGTATAATTCAGAATTCATTGTTCCATTAATGATATCAAGATGTCCTGGCCCAGATGCAGGAAAGCAGACCCAAACCATGAAACTCCGCCGTGTTTCACAGTAAGATGAGATTTTTATGCTGGAATGCAATGCTTCCCTTTCTCCAAACATAATACTTCTCAGTTATACCAAAAAGTTCTATTTTTCTCTATTTCATCTGTTTACATTGTTCCAATAGCCTTCTGGCTTGTCCAGATGATCTTTCGAAACAGCAGACAAGCAGTAATGTTCTTTTTGGAGAGCAGCAGCTTTCTCCTTGCAATCCTGCCATGCACACCATTGTTGTTCAGTGTCCTCCTGATAGTGGGCTCATGAACATTAGCTAATTTTAGAAAGGTCTTTAGTTGCTTAGAGGTTACCTTGGCTTCCTTTGTGACCTTGCAGACTATTACACGTCTTGCTCTTGACTTGATTATTGTTGATCGACCACTCCTCGGCAGGATAATAATGGCCCTGAATTTCCTCCATGTGTACACAATCTGTCTGTGGATTGGTGGAATCTAAACATTTTAGAGATGGTTCCCAGCCTTATGAGCATCAACAACATTTCTTCTGAGGTCCCCAAAAATCTCCTTTGATTATCCCATGATACTTTTCTTCAAACATTTTGTAAAGATCAAACTCTGATAGATTCCTGTTCTTTAAATAAAACAGGTCGCCCACGCATACCTGATTGTCATCCCATTGATTGAAAACACTTGAACAATTTCACTTCAATCTGCTAATCCCAATGTTTTCATATTTTTCCACTTACAAACATGTGATATTGGATTATTTTCCTCAATAAACAAATGACCAAAACATATATTTTTACATGTTTGATTTAGTTATTTTTTATCTACTTTCAAGGATTCACAAACTTTCTATCACTATATATATATATATATATATACATACACACAAACATTGGCAAAAAAAAAAATTGACCAAGAAGGAATATATACATATAATATATATGTATGAATATATTGATGATATATGTAAGTGATTAAAACATTTGATCGAATAGATAACTTTATTGGGAAAACTTTACAATGGAAAGTAAAGGTTCGGCCACCTCTAGTATGGGTACAAGATGAGATACAGTTGGACGTATGGTATCCTGTGCCATGTTTGCCCACAGATGTTGCAACTGGGCCAGTAGATCCTGCACACTCATAGGTTGTTGAAGCTGGAGTCCCAGCTGGTCACATAAATGCTCATTTGCTGATAAATCTGGTGTCCGGTCCGCCAAGGAAGTGTAATCTGGTAGAGACATTCCTAGGAAACCCTTACTGTGTGGGGGTGAGCATTATCCTGCTGAAAAATGCCAGTTCTAAGCTCTGCCATGAGAGGCAGCATATGACCGGAGGATGTCCGGCACATATCGCTGAGCTGTTAGTGTCCCTCAGATCATCACACCAGCAGTGAGGAAGTGTGTCGAACCACAGCAAAGACCAGGTTGAGGTGCTCACCATGAGGTCTCTGTACTCAAATCTGACCATTGTCTGATCTGAAACAGAACCTGGATTTGTTGCTGAAGACGATATGGTGCCAGTCCATAGCACTCCCAAGTTTCTTGATCATGATGCCATCACAAATGAAAGCGACAGTGGCAGGCTAGCAATGGCAGGACATGTAATGGGTGTCCACCAATACCAACTTTCCTTTGCTAAGAGCCTGGAAATGGTCCAGGCAGGGACAGGGGTGTGTAATGAAGGTGCCAAATTTGTCTGGATAGTGAACAGGAAAACCCTGCCTCTCTACTGGTGGTCTGTCTGGGCAATCTGGAGCCTGTTTGTCCTGTGTGCATGCCCTCACATAACCACTGCTCCCAACACCTTCTAACAGCTAGGTTAGAACAGTCTAGATGACAAGCAGTTAAATAAAATGACCATTCTGCTTCTCCCAGTCCAATGATGCACCTTCTTTCAAAGTTTGTCAACTGGGCAAAATGTCTTCAAGTGTGGCGCAGAGGCATGTCTGTCAGTCAGCAATCTCTCACTAAGAGGCACATTACCCAAAAGTAGCCTCTGAAAGTCTTTTTATGGCCTCTTGTGGCAAGACCCAGTGTCTATAGTAAATGGAAGAAGCCTTTATTGCCATAGCAACAGGTAGGCATAACTGGTAGAGCTAGTACACAGCATACATGCAAGTTGTAAAATGAAAGATAATTAATCTACTAGAGAGTAGTGAATTATAATAGTAGTCGTATAGCGTTAATTATATGGTTTGTAATTGTACAACACAATACAGAGACTGATGGAATCATAGTAATAGGACTATTGGCTTCCATTTTTTATATTCGCCTCCTATCCAGAGTCTGAGGGAAAAAGGAATTTGTTCAACCTATTGGGCTCAACGTCTCACAAAAAAGTGCGGAGGGTTAAGCTGTTCCTTGGTGGATGATGTCACTGATAATTACATCACAATGACTTTATATATCTCCACATACACAGGGACTCTGAGCTACTCACAGAGACTCCTTAGTATACAGCACAGAGTCAGAAATGAAAAGGTTGTCAGACGATGTCTTTAGTGGCCCTAAAGACACATTCTGTGTTTGTCCTGACAAACTGAGGACTACATCTGGGATCTGCAGTTCTTGTGTGCGATCTAGCTGGGCGCTGTAGTTTTCTTGACAGTCTGGAGGCTCTGTAGTTCTTCACAATCACTCCAGAATGCCTCCTTCCTCACCCTCCTGCTTCCAGCATACCCTTGGTGCATCTCCCTTTCCCCATATATGGGTTCAGGTGCGCCTTCATTGCTGTATACTGTGATGTGAGCAGGGGGTTTCCTGCTCCTGTCACTAGTCCATACTCCCTCTGTCTCCTGCTCTATGCATGCTCCCAACATCATATAGACAGAAGCTCATCCATACAATTTTCTGTATCCACTATAATTAGGAAGGCATTAAAATAATGTATCAGTGTCTTTCGTTATCCTGTCTGTGTTACTACGTTTTTTTTATTTTATTTTTTTATTTTATGCACTTATATAACGCCACTATATTCCACAGCATTTTACAGACATTAGCATCAAGCTGTCCCCAATGGGGCTCACAATCTAAGTATCCTATCAGTATGTCTTTGGAGTGTGGGAGGAAACCAGAGAACCCGGAGGAGACCCATGCAAACACAGGGAGGACCTACAAACTCCATGCAGATGTTGTCCTTGGTCAGATTCGAACCTAGGACCCCATCGCTGCAAAGCACTAGTGCTACTACCACCTGTCACTTGTTGCTGTCCTCCCCTATAGGACTACTAAACTATGTAACCACCAGTATTACATTTTCATATATAACATATTAATGTCTATAACATATTTATCTATTCTGTTAATTATTATAACAATATGTACATGGGGGGAGTGGGTAACTCCCTTACATATAAGATGTCATATAGGTGATGGTCCTCTAGTCTGTTCATGCCTGTTTAGAACCTGTGCTGTATAGTATTCTACAGTTCTGGTTACTTCATCATATTGTTTTCTTTACTTTCCTTTTATATTCTTAAGACATAAATGAGAAGATTGGTGGCATCATGATGTGATTACAAGAGCCCTCTGTCAGTGCTCGGTGAGCAGCTGTGGAGGGTTTGCAATGAAGAAGACTCCCATCATGATGCTGGGTACATCTGAGAAGATAACAGAGAGGGCGCTCAATACCAATTCTGACTCCTCCTCTCCTGACAGACACAGCTTCTGCTCAAGGCTGCTGTCTGTCTGCTCCGTGCCATCTCACAGACTTATATTCACAAGAATGTTAATTAAGGAACGTGGCATTGACACCTCGGCTTCTCTCCAGCAGTCGTGGGTCTCCTGTAGTAAGAGCGCTGTTGCTATGCTGCTAAATCTGTGACATACCTCTCAACCTCAGGAAGCTTCATAAATGCACTTATACCAGTCTTTCTTCAGTAATAGCACTGAACAAAATGGATGTCAGGATGCTCAGCAGCTACGGTGTCACTGATGAGGAGGTTATACGGGAATTGTGGGCGACATGCATCATGCTGAAATTGAGGTACTGCTGTTCAAGTTGATCCATACTGAAACCTTGGCACCAGGTGAGGTGGTAGTGTCAGGTAAAGGTGGTGAGGCTCTCAGGTTACCTGTCATGTAAGTAATGTGGCCCTGGGCAACGCTAGCCTGCTATTATTCAGTAGCTGCACCATGGTCTCCAGTAGGCATGCACCTTGTTGGTAAAAACAGTCTATGCAACAGTATTATACCATGTACATTAGCAGCAATAGCCTACTGGTGGGTGTAAGTTTAGAAATCTGTTAGGCCCCTTTCAGACGAGCGCGTGGCGCTAGACTCGGGTTCTTAGGACTAAAGGTTACATAGCATCATAAATCAATATAATGCTATGCGACCCCAGCAGTGCTGGAAGTTCAGGCTGGGTGTCACGCTGTGAGTCCACAGCATGACTCCAGCTCGTCTGAAAGGGGCCTTAGGATACAACCACATGGCATGATAGCCCATTAACAATGCAGACCCACTAAGTGTGGTCTTCACTGGTTTAATTAGAGCCCACCGTGGCCTCGACTGTGACGTGAGAGCATCATGTTGTCTTACCCTTAAGGTATGGCCATGTGGTCAGGTTTCATGATGCAGTTTTGGAAGCCAAAATTAGGAGTGAATTCAAAAAAAGAGAAGTCATATCCGCGCCAGTGCATGTGCACTCTGTGCTGCGGATGCTTGAACGAGTCCGCAATCCTTAAGATGCAGAGCAGAGGCACGGAGCAGAAACCCATGGAAACACTACGGAGCTCTTCTGTGTGATTTCGATCCTTGCCTCTGCACCTCAAAAAAAAATAGAACATGTTTTATTTTTTTGCGGTGCAGACTGAATTTTGCAGATTGTGGACCCATACCAGGGAATGGGTCTGCACCCACAAACGGTGGTCACACGACCGATTCCCATCCATTGCAGACAGCTACTTGCAGTGTGCAGGATGGGCACAGGGTGCACAAGTTCTTAGAGTCCACCGTGGCCTCGAACGTGACATGACGGCGTTATATTGCAGGAGTCCTTAGAGTTCCTCCACACAAGTACAGGCTAACGAACAGGAATTCCGCACAGACTTTTGTGGTGATTTCTGTGCAATTTTGCAACAAATCCACTTGTTTTAGTTGTGGTCATTACATTGCAAGGGGGTGAAATCTGTACTAAAATCTGCAGAAATAATTGTCATGCGTGGCAGATCAATTTCTGCATGGAATGGAAAAACAAGTGTACATGAGATTTGTATAATATCATTCACTTTGCTGGTACTATATTATGCTGTAGTTTTTCCACTTACAAATCCAGGCATAATCTGCAACTTGTGCAGGTATCCTTAGGCTGGGCTCAAAAGTGACTGAAAATCCAGTGGGGGAAAAAAAGACAAAAACCGTAACAAAAACTGCACATATTACATGCTGTTTTTGTATTGGAAAAAACCAGCAGTTTTCACCCTCTCCATTGCAAAAAGAAATCTGCTGTATAAATTGGTGCAGATTTCCAATCCACAATACTTTATATTTTTTTTATTCTACATGTTTTTTTTAACCAGTTAAAAACGCTAGAACAAGAGCAAAAACATTTTTATTTTTTGCCACCTGTTTTTCCCACTGTTTGTGATGGTTTTTCTAGCATTTTTTTGCTCATAAAGGGGTAGATTTATTATTGCAGATACACAGGAGGTCAACAGCTGGGCAGGACTTCGGCCCTGCTAAGAGTTTACCAACATGTATGACTGGAAATAGGTGTACATGTTGGCGATAAACTACGCCAGCCAATAAAATGGCGGACATGATTTGCACTGGATATAGATATATATATATATATATATATATATATATATAAATAATATGTTAGAGACACTTTTTTAACCTTTTACTCCTCACCAAACAATGTGGTGTGGTTTAACTGAGAAGGGTGTGGCGTCACTAAAACGGAGGGTGGCTTAAATGTGTTTGTGTTTGCTCCACAAATGCGCCAAATTTATAAGTGGTGTAACCACAGACAAGGCAATCTAAAGGTGCAACAGATTTATCATCCAGCATCAACCACTGTGATAAATCTGGCTCGGTTTAAGGCTGTCATACTTTTAGACGGTATCAGTAAACCTGCCTCACCTCTTGCGTTTTCTTCATGTCATTTTTTTGTGACAACACCTGAAACAAAAAAATAGAAAACCTATAGCGCGCTACATGTTTCAAAAGACATCAGAAAGACAAAAAAAATGCCACAAAAGTAAGAAAAACACCAGTACCAAAAAAGTGCTTGTGCGTCCTACATTTCACATAGGCGTCACCAACATCTGGAGCCAATGTTTCTACTGCAAAAAAATAAAATGCATAAAAAAGCTGCTAAACAACCTAAATGTTGAACCACCCTCACACAGAGCACATTATGTTCTCTTATATTTTTGAGTTGTCTGTCTGGAAATTAGATATGGATCTTATTCTATGCTGAGTAAACAACAGCAACAGGAAGAGAAAGATGCCTCCACCATGACTGTACAGGGTCTGTCTGTGGGGCGGTGTGCACGTTTTCCACTGATAGGCCAGGCCATGCTAATAATGTACATTGATTCTAAAATCTTGTTCACAAAGTACACATTTGATGTTCAATGCAAAAGCCAAAGAGCATAAAGAAGGTACTTTGGTTCCTGGATCGAATTCTGGTTTTCAGCAATGCGAAAAAAAGGCCTAAAACTATAAAAGCTTTCCCCAGCGGTGTAAACGATAGGGGCTCAGAGCCCTGGAGCAAGAGCAGAGCCCGGGGCTCATGCACACAAACGTATTTTCTTTCCATGTCCGTTCCATTTTTTTATTTTTTTTTGCAGACAGTATGCAGAACCATTCATTTCAAAAAGAAAAAAAAAAAAAATCAAAACAGAAGTTACTCTGTGTGCATTCCATTTGTCCGTTCTGCATAGAAATTGAACATGTCCCATTATTATCCACATTACAGACAAGGATAGGAATGTACTAGTAGGGGTCAGCTGTCCGTTCTGCAAAATATGGAATGCACACAGACATCATCCGTATTTTTGGTGGATCCGTGTTTTGTGGATACGCTCCTGTGCTTGAGCCCTAAACCATACACCTTGGCTGAGGGCCCTGGTTACAGATTTTCTGTTTCGACCCAGGAGCTTCAGGTTGCTTCCTAGGGTCTTACTTCATACTTGTAAAGTGACATGTGTGACTTCTGCAGACAAACCACATTTAAAGCGACAGCTCAACAAAAATTTTGGCCTATGCTCCAAAATGTACACAACAAAAAAATTGAAATAAAGAATAAAAAGTATATCATGATTCTCTCTCTCTCACACCTCTATCAATACACCCAGCCAGTTTTTTTTTTTTTTTTTTTTTTTTTTTAATAATATTGCTAGGGTTTTCTTTTTCCCCTACCAGAAAAGGCTAGACTTGTCATACAGGCTTCTTCGTGAGAGCAAGTTGCAACACTTTAAAGAGGCACGTCACACATATTCTGCACTAGGGAAGTGAAAACAAACGTGTCCTACAAACCAGTACTGTCTGCCTAAACAAATGTGAAACATTCTCTCAGAATCGAAAGTGGTTAAAAAGCGTCAAACCTATTATCTCAGGGCCCTTAATAAACCGAGGTCATCCAGATTCCACAAAAACAACCAAGTTAAACAAAAAAGTAACAACACACACACCTCGCTGCAGTATTTAAACACTATCAATGCTCAGTACACAATTCACCGCGTGAACATATACAAGGTTATTATTCTATTATTTTTTTTAAGACAAGATTAGTCATTGAGCAATTGGATAATATCTAAATTATGCACAAATAATCAGTTTGGGCTTAACAGTCTTGGATCAAATGCAAATAAAAAAAAAAGCGCGCCTACAAAAACGTGATGTGAAAAAAAGAAACCAAGTTAGATATTGTTCTAAATAATATTTAAACACAAATCAGAATTAAATATTGCATTACTGGGCCCAACTTATCAGTGTCACAGCCTGGCATGGGAGAATCACAAAAACTGTTGCAGGTGGTGAGTATATACATACACACACACACACACACACACACACACACACACACACCCCTTGTTGGGAGCTGAAAAAAAATATTTGTAATGAGCTATTAATATCAAGGGTACCTGTGCCGAAAATCTGCATGAAATTTGCACCAAAACTGCTCAAGAAACCACACATAAATCCGTACTATTTATCGTGGTTTTTGGTGCATATTTTTATACAGCTTTTGGTGCAGATGTGATGCAGATTTATGCCAGCTCTCAACCCTTCATTGAAAAAAGTGAAATCTGCACAAGAAAAAAGCAAAAATCGACGTGCTGCAGATTTAAAAATCCTCAGGACAGGTCAATTTCCGCACCTAAGAAAAAAAGCAAAGTGTACATGAGATTTGACTAATCTCATACAGTCTACCGGTCCTGTATTACATTGTAGTTTTTCCGCACAAAGTCCACGTGTAATCTGCACCTTGTACAACCCCCTGAAGAGACCACAAGCACAGGTTTGCACCATTTTTTAAATTTCCTTTTATTTTTTAGCTTTTTAATTAAAAGGATCCACCTGTATGGTTGCATTTGAGTAACTGAATGATTGCAACTTTTTTTTTTTTTTTCCCCTTTTTTAGAAATAGGTAAAGCCATATGTAAAATAAATAAATAAAATTGCCAAAAGTATACTAAAATATATGGCATGCAAATTGTTGATTGCAAATAAGAAGGGCTCATTCACACTTGCATATAAAAATAAAGATCAAATGCTGTTGCGCAATTACAATTTTTCAATTTTTTTTGTTCCATATTGTATCGACTTTCGTTCCACGTTTCATCTATTTGTTCTGCTTTTTTTTGTTAAAAGGATTAACCATCGTTTTCTTATGCTGCAGAAATTATTAAAAAGAAAAAAAAATACACATGCGAACTATGAAAACGTGCAGTATCATTTTAATTTCAATGCATTAACTTCGATTGTCTAGAAACAAATCTGCTTGAACAAAAAGAAAATGCACAATTTTCATTTAAAAAAAAAAAAAAAGCCTATTTAAAAAAGTGACCAAAACCATTTAAAATATAATTTCCTTTTTCCATAAAAGAAAATTGAAGTAAGGATGCGTTCACACTTCAGTTATTTAATCAGTTATTGTGATCCAAAACCAGTAGTGAAGCCTACTCAGAGATAAGGTATAATGGAAAGATCTACTCCTGTTCTGTGTTTAGACCCACACCTGGTTTTGGCTCACAATAACTGATGGAAATAACTGATCAAATAATTGAAGTGTGAATGCAGCCTAATACAGATACACAAGTCTGAATGAGCTCCAAATCTGCTTTTATCAAAAAACTGAAGGGGGGAAAAAAAAAAAAAAAAAAAAAAAAAAGAAAAAAAAGACTGCTGTGGGCCATCTCCTCCACCCTCCACCAGTTTTCATACATTGCAACCTGAAGAAATGAGGACACGGAGGCTTGAAATCAATTAGTCTGATTTTTATTATGGGAAGAGGGGGTATGTAGATATGTGCTTCCCTTACACTGGGAGTGACGTGACATACCATGTTATCAAATTTACAAACAATTTTTTTTAATTCATTTTCCACCTACACAGGGACAAACTGATCCGAATCTTCAGTGACACAAATGGAAGTGCTGAGTGGAGACAGAACTTTATACTGTGAGCCCAATTCAACTAAAGGGACATTACGAATGAAGTGATACTACATACAATGCCTATTAATACACACTGCAACCACAGACCAAGGCCTTTCCGTGAGGCATCCAGGCTCAGTGGAGGCTGTCATCTTGTAGACTGTATCAAAATTCAAAGGGCAACCTTAGCCTATCATCGATTAGACATGACTGATGACATCATCACCGCCTCTAATGGCTTAGGCCTACACCAGATATGTGAGTAGTTGGTGCACCTAAACTACCACAAGGCTTAAACCAGACTTTTTCTGTGCTGCCATCATTGTGACCAACACGGTTTCATATAGGTGACCTCAAATTTTACCCTTTTACCCCTGGGAGCCTCTACTCAAGTTATTTGTGACAGAGTGTGCAGAACATCTGACCCACAAACCCCCAAATCTCATGTCAACATTTTGGTTTCTCCACAAAAGGGACTGTTAGGAGATATTAAATTGAAAACAATATAATTAAACTAAAAATAAAATGGGTCCTAGAAACGGACCGAATATTTACACATTTCAGCTGCTACAGGCAGCAAGAGGCTGCAAGTCCTATATCATACACCTTAAAGAACGACGCAAATGTGTGTATAGCTGTATACAGATGGACAATAGAAGGGTCTTCCCATCTATATACACATTATCATAAGTGGTGACCTTTGGGTTTAGACCAAAAATATATAGAAGTGGATGGAAAAAAAATGTTCTGCATTTCCATATTATTAGTAGACATCACAGTCCAGGTGACCAATAAATAATTCACAGGAGGAGGACAGTTTCTACAGCAGGTCCAGGCACAGACTGATGGACATGGAGGAGGTCTCCACCACAGCTAGGCAACCATTGTTGGGTCCTGTTCTTCTCCTGACACCAATGAGGGGCCCTAGCCTGATGTTCCTTACATTGAAGTTTACTTTCCAGAAACTTATGTTCCTTGGTTCACAAAACCTGGAACCTCCAGGAGGCCTGATCTTTGTAGTCCAGACAGTCAGTGGAGTTGAAATTGAGTTTCCAAGAGGAGGCAGCAGCTTGATCCTTGTAGTCCAAGCAGTCAGAAGAGTTGAATGGCAGTCCTGTGCTGGCATAACCCTGGTGGTGGTGGTGGTGGTGATGGTGGTGGCTGGAGGTCTGGCTTAGGTGATGGTGGTGGTGATGGCTGGACATGGAGGAAGGAGTCATGGGGCTGAGCTGGTGAGGGTGGTGGTGGGAGTGCATTGGGGCCAGGTAAGAACTGCAATCCACCCCTCCAAAGTAAGAGGAGGATGGGGCAGGGTAGCCCTGCGTGTACCCAGCTGCCTGGCTGTAGGTCATTGGATAAGACGCAGATGAGGAGCCTGAACGCTGCATACAAGAGGCACTGCCGGGTCCCAGGGGGTCTGGGGCAGTGCCGGGGGCAGGACCAGTTCCTGGGGAGATAGAGGCAGGGCTCCAGATGGAGGAGGCTGTGCCGCCATTCAGAGCTGCAGCGGCTGTGCCCAGGCCTGGGTTTCCAGAGGAGCCGGAGCTGGAGGAGGAGGATGAGGAGGAAGATCCGGAGCTGGAGACTGCGGGTGGGGTGAACTGACCACTGCTCTCCGAGCCTGGGCTCTCCCTGGCCGGGCTGCACTTCTTCTTACTGGGCCGGTTCTTGGCTCCGGAGCCGCTGCTGCTCTGCTGCTGTTGCTGCTGTCTGCACTTAGCCCGACGGTTCTTGAACCAAACCTGGAGCAGAGACAAAAGGGAACCATAATCCCATTACATGGAGTCCGGCTGAAGAGTCCTCTGTATACATTATACATATGTGCAATACAAGTATCAGAAGGCAGTTCATACATAGCACTATGTGGAGAAATGAGACAGAATTATACTGTTATAGAAGAGTGAATGAGCAGGGTGGAATGAGGAGAGGACCGGGAGACACTGCAGGGACACCATTGCAGGGATTCCGAATATATATATATATATATATATATATATATATATATATATATATATATATATATATTCATTCAGTAGAACGAGGCAGCATTCTAAAGGATAAAATGGTGATAATACATATATATATATATATATATATATATATATATATATATATATATAATTATTTTTTTTACACACCTATATAAGCGCATAGCACATGATATGTAAAAAATAAATAAAGATTATATATATATATATATATATATATATATATATATATATATATACACACATACACATACAGAAATACACATACATATATAGACACACTACCTTTATATAGACACACGGAACACATATACCAATACTAAAGATCATAAAGTAACTTGTGTACTGCAATATTCCTTACAGTGTGTGAGGGACAGCCAAAGATACTCAGGATCTATAAGTGTAACTTTTTCTTATCCTATTATTAGATTTATATTAACTATAAATAAACATTATATAGACTCCTGTGTAGCGCTGGGATTATATGATGACTGTCTATTGCCCGGAGACTTCTGCTCCTTGGAAATGTATTTCTTATTAGCAGTTTATTAATTACTTTGCTCTTCTTGGACTTGTGATGACTAAATGATCGATTACATTCATTAGATCTAAGGATAAGAAGCTCGCTCAGATTATATTATTGCGTTTTTAATCTTTAATCCACCATGATCATTATCATATAGGCGATGAGATCGTTAGACAAAACGAAAATACGCAATATGTTCTGCGGGTGACAAACTTCTTTTGTGTCCTGAATTTTCATCAGGCTAAAGTTTATATTGAGCTCTGAATTTCGTTTCATAAAATAATTATTGGATTAAAAAACAAAAAATAAAACCTCAGTAGACTGTTAAAAATTATCTAAAACGAAGAACACCGGTACCACTTGTATAGGAATCTACAGACCCTGATGCTTTAAAATTCTGATTTTAGGAATTTGTAAGGTGTGGAACTTTGTATAGTTGATAAATACCGGTGTCCTCCTGTATAGTTACATTCAGAATTATCCCATGCATACACTTAATATTTATTTGAAGAAAAAAAAACAAAAAACCAAACTTAACGAGTTAATGAGCTATATACACACACACACACACACACACGAGGCTGGGGGCTTCTTTCTGTAGAGGGCGCTACATTTCCTATTACAAGTCTGCCAGTCTGGTTAATACGCGAAAATAATTAAAATGTTAAGCAGTTTTTACAGAATATATATATAATAAAATCAATAATAAATACTACCAATACTACTACTACTAATTCCCTATGATAATCAGAGAACAAGGATCCTCTCCGTAAAATCCCTATAACCTCCAGGATACAGAACCAGAATTTGCGGCGCTATAGGTCTCCACCTGGTACTATATGGACTATAGGTTGGAGAATCAGATGCCTGCGCTTTCCCAGCAGTGCACTATATGGCAGCACTGTTGTACACAGTTGTGTAGTAGACCTTTAGTAGTCCACCCCACCAGATCTCCAGAAACCAAACTCAAGAGCCTCATGTGAGGTCAGACAACATGGAGAACAGGTGGTCATGGCTTACACCACACCACTGGTCACATAACCTAAGCATTCGGCCAGAGCTGAACTCCACCACACCAGAACAGGTCAGGCCACCCCTTTTCTAGGGTCTACTACTGAAGTGCAGCTCTCCTAGTAGCCTCAGCCATCAGAAACCCACTTCACATACCCTCAAGTAAATAATCATCATGCCAAGAGGTTCTGCAGCAGCTGGAGGTAAACTAAACTAAATGCATATTTCATATAGTGTCTTTTGAGGTAGGAAGAAAAGGAGATATTTAGGATAAAGGAGTGATATTGGGGGCTGGGGGGGCAGCCATTTGTGCGTTTTTTTGTTTTTTTCTGTCCATAATCCAAAAATGGCGGACACTACAGTGACCCTTCCTCTAGCCAGAAATAACTGACAGAGAATTAAAGATGGAATTAAACAGCACAGTAAATGGAGAGGAGGGGGTAGCTACACGGGAGGTAGGTTGCGGGTTTGGCGGGTACCTGGACTCGGGATTCCGGCAGGTTTATCTTCAGGGCCACCTCCTCCCTCATGAAGATGTCCGGGTACCGGGTCTTGGCGAACAGAGCCTCCAGGACGTCCAGCTGCGAACGGGTGAATGTGGTCCGTTCCCTGCGCTGTTTACGCGGGGTGGCTGTAGACACAGGAGGAGTAAAATGTTAGTACATAGAGCTAGAGTGGACTGCTTCTCAGCGCCTGTACACACAGTGAGCTTCTAACTTCACAATAGCAAACTGATCAATTACGTGTTTTAATAGCTTCAACTAAGTTCATCGTCCATACTTACATCAGGATAAATATTGGGAGACAGAAAAAGATGTAGATAAAATACTGAACTTAGTGTGTGCTATTATAAATCATTACATGGGCCTAGCAATTAACCCATCCCAATTATATGCCACCGTCTACTGTACACCTATCACCAGCCAGACGGCAGGTAGAAGAAGACCTCCATATATCATTTGTTGTGGTTACTAAACCAAAATAATTACTTCTAGAATAGGAACTTGTCCCACAAAATAAAGCGTTTACAGGGATCAGATTATAGCTAAGATTTACTAGAATGTACAAGTAGTAAAAGTACTGTCATATCGATCATTAATATTACAATTATATATATACAGCCAGTGTCTTATCCTTACACCAGATATCGTCTGATGTGTATATATATATATATATATATATATATATATATATATATATACACATACACACATATACACATACATACACACCTGTATATGTACATTATACATACATATTATATATTGTATGATTATTTAGGGAACTTCTAGAGGACCTATAACTATTCAGCACACAGTGGTAACAATAATAACTCTCCAGCTCTCTAAGTATAAGTATAATATGTATAATATATATATATATATATATATATATATATATATATATATATATATATATATATATATATATATATATATTAGGATGAAGTGTTTTATCAATAATAGGAAGCATTAACACAACCTTAATGCCAGCAGATAAGGAGCAAGCTGCAACTTGTCGTCATTAATATTCTGGACTCTGAATCAACATTTATCACACTGTATCATCTACAATGACAACAAGAGGAATTATCACTGTCGCAACTACACCTCACACTTATGTTCTGTACACAATTAAGACAGCAGCCCGGGAGCCAGTATTACAATTTTAAAAGAAAAATAATTGTGAAAAAAAAATTATATATATATATATATATATATATATATATATATTTTTATATTTATATATTATACACATATACATATTTATAGGGAGACCTGCACCCCATATTTTACTCCCGGGCTGTACACAAGGCCTCTACTACTTTCCCGAAGTGTAAAGTAAAACTGAAGCTTTCGTTTAGTAAAGAGAAAGAAAGTGATGGCACCAGTGCTAATTGTAGTAAAATTGGGGGTAGTAGTAATTGTAATAACATTGGGGGTAGTAGTAATTGTAGTAACACTGGGAGCAGGCCCTGCTCTCTCCATACAGGTAGAATAAGCTCTGCACCCTGACCCCAGACCAAAGCTGGAAACTACAGAACAACTTTAGAAAACTCTTCGGGCCTAATATCTAGGCTACTAGGAAATCTGTAGAAGTTTCCGACTAGTTTGGAATTACACAAAAAAAAAACAACTAACTATATCTATATATACATACTGTATATACATATACCCAGAACCACACGCGCATACACATTATACTGTCTTTTTTTTTTAATCAAGCTTCATAGAGAAGATTTAAGACTTTCAAAACCTAAAACGAAGCAATATTACTGATCTCCCCCGGTTCCGCTCTACAGAATTGTAAATATTTACATAGGACACGATCAAGAAGAAAATAAATACAGTAAAAAGTAAAAATAAATAAGCGAAAACAATAAAGCGATCATTCTGGGGCTGTATTCTACAGCATTAATCGGGTACACACAGTCTGCATGGGCCGGGGTGACAGTTTTGGGGGCACACACAGTCTACATGGGCCGGGATGACAGTTGTGGGGTCACACACAGTCTGCATGGCCTGGGGTGGGAGATTTAGGGGTGGTCTGACTCTTACCTGGGTATCCCACGGACGGGTGGAGTAAATCCATTGCTGGCCCTGTAAGCCCCAAGCCATTCATGCCATAGGGGGGCTGTTTGAGGTATGACATCATGCTAACAGCTTCCCAGGGCTCCCCGATATTATCCACAAAAGGAATGCACCCCTCAATCTTACACGGACACAATGGTCATTAATAATTTCTTCTTCTTCTTCCTTTTCCACCAAGTCAGGACCAAGTCTGGAGGACAGAAACAAAGAGCAGTTATATATATGTAATAGACTGTCACATGTAGTGTATATACTATAGATAGATATTCCAGTGATCCTGGGAAACAACCGCACAGCTATGGCAGAGTACACACTGAGCTGAACTCCAGTGACAGCCGCTCCGGCCTGCGCATACCCAGTTCTCACTCGACCCCGACTATGACGACAGCTCTCTTCACACAGGCACAAATTCATGCGATTTCTGTCTTTTATTTGCAACCTAAACTTTGTTGTTTTTTTTTGCAGATGGTCGCCATTGATAGGCTAATGCTCCTGCGGTATCTGCCACCAGTCCCCCCTCCAGTCAGGGCTAATTAATGGAGATCCCACACAAATACCCCATTTACATAACCAGGTGGATGCAGCCCCATACAATGGGCATACAGGCAGGGGCTGGGGGTCCAAGCAGGGGCTGAGGGGTCCTCACTTCAGGATCCTGCACATCCTACCTGCTGCTGCTGGAAAATTACCATCTGCTCTGTGCAGACATTTTTTTTGGCAATGGACCTGCCCTGTGTTGTATAAGAGGTAAGGAGGAGGAGGGACAGGGCAAAAACACAAACACGTCTCCCAGGGATCAAATCAGGTGAGAAATTACCAATCCTAATCCAAGAAATCTCAACCTGGAAGAGACAAGGCAAGAGAAGAACAGGGGAAGGAGTGAGAGCAGGAGAGGAGCAAAACTTGGGCTGAGTCTGAAGGATCCTCCAGGCAGATTCCTCACTCAGGCCTCCCTCCTGCAGCCTCTACCACCCTCCCTGCAGCCTCTGCCTCCCTCCCTGCAGCCTCCCCCAGTGCAGGATCAGGTACAGTGTCACCTGGATGCTGTGCGCATTACTCCAGAAAGTTAAAGTCCTAAGAAGTTTTTCTTTCTTTCTTTTAAAGGGACAGACCCCATTTAACGATTCCCCCCTCCTTAACCCTGTTTAATAAAGTTGGTGCCAGGGTCTATGAGTGGCATGAGAGGAGAGAAGCCTGGCAGCGCAAGCAGAGGGCATAAATCATTTACCTTGCAGGCAGAGCAGATGTCTCACGCCGGCCGCTTTAGGTGATAGGAAATGTGGACTGATGAAGATTGATCACCCTGCTCGTGCCCTATCCCTTGTAACGAGGGGCGGTGGCGTAGACGTGCGTCTTGGCCAATCGGTGCAGGGGACGGCCTTGAGTGACGCGCGCCTCAGCCAATGAGATGAGTTCACGCCTCCCTCCGCTGACTACAGAAGTAGCTCCAGTCTCCTGAAAGTGAGCGGACGGGAAGGGGAACTCGATACAGGGCTCCGCGGCTTTATAACCCAGGGATTAATAAAACAAACACACCCGGGACGGGATCCGGTCCCCAGAGCTGCGGGCGGAGGCCTAACCCACCGCAGCATCCTCAGCCACAACTAAACTTCTGTATCACTTTATTAAAAGTTGTGATATAAGAATCCTGGAACCATATGTCTTATAATAGTCGCTGATTACACGACATCACAGGAGCACAATATCTATATCTATCTATCTATCTATCTATCTATCTATCTATCTATCTATCTATCTATCGTCTATCTATTTATCTATCAGTGTAATATCTATCTTATGTATATCTATGTAATATCTATTTATGAGTCTAATATCGATCTATCTATCTATCTCTCTATCTATCCAACTAGTATCTATCGATCGATCTATCTACAGGATTGATCAATTTTGTTAGACTGCACACTTTTTCCTATTATTCAGAAATATATTTTTTCTTCATTATTTATTATAACAAATTACCAAAATAACTTCTTTGCATATCTACAGCATTATCTATATCATATAATATATATATATATATATATATATATATATATATATATATATATATATATATCTTGTATATTTTTCATGTTTTAATTTCCCTGTTTTTTTATTGTTTTTCGTGCCTATTGGTTTCATTGATCGGATTCCAGAGTAAACAGATGACAAACAGTTAACACCATTTAGCAGAGAGGGACAGGACTTGGGGGAATATGAGGGGCAGATAATCATCTCTGACAGATCTGCACATTAATTAGTTTTCCAAATTTACCGGAGTCCAGAAATAGGCGGCGGTTCTGTGAAGAGATTTACTAATGAGTCCTGAATACGGGGAGATATGGAAGAAATTACAGAAAAGAAAATACAAGTTGGTGAAAAAAAGAATCAGGAAAAATTGTTACAGTGAAATCATTATATTTTGGAGATGAAAATGTGCGGAAACTGTAGAAACTATAGTCTTCTTACATCCAGATTTGATACATGACACAGGTTATCAGAACCGGCGGCATAAACCTGTAGAGCTGAGGCTGAGGGTACAAGGCAGCCATCAATTCACATTTCTAATCGGAAAGAAATGGAATTTGTTCAAAGTGAATCCCTGACATACAACCCGAAATGTACCCGAATAGAAAGAGGGGGATAGAGAGGGAAAAAAAGGAAGAAAGGGAGGGGGGCAAGATCTTTCGCCAGTCTTCAGAAGTCATATATGCACGAGCACTTTCCCTACCAACAAAGACTCCAAAGACCATTCACAAAAATAATTAACTCCCCCTCCTCACAAATAAATCCTCTTCTGGAACTTTCAATAATATTTCAGCGCGATCTATCTATCTATCATCTCTTTTTATTCTACAGGTATATATATATATATATATATATATATATATATATATATATATATATATATATATATATATACACACACATTATCACATGCCTATGCCAAAGTTCTTCTACTATATTTAGATGATGGATTAGATAAGAAATTAGAGAGAATATAAACTATATAACATTAAATAGATGATAAATTAGATGAGATTTTATAATATATATATATATATATATATATATATATATATATATATATATATATAGTCATATTGTTAGATAGATTATAGATTATATAAATAGATACATTAGATAGATAAATTATATAGACAGATAGATAAATGATATAGATAGATAGGCAGAATCGCCTCTCCAGCCCCTGTAGGTGTCTGCTCTCCCTCCTCTCAGTCTGTAAGGCTATGAAGGTATCAGGTAGCAGAAGCCCTTTTTGTAATAAGAGTATTTTGTCTAATCCCAAATTGCAGGAGAATTTTCTTAATGCCTCTGCCCATAAACCTCGGATTAAGGGAAGTTTAAAACGAAGAAGAAAAGGGGGTGGGGGTGGGGGGCAGAAGGGAAGAGGAGAAGAAGAAAAGCCACAAAAGTTTAGTGTGTGTGAAGCAGGGAAATTGTAGCTGGGTTATGGAGGGAGCAGATACTTGTCTCCTGCAGGATCCAGGAGGTTTAAATAGAAGAGGAAGACTCAGCAGCAGCAGCTCCTGGTCCATTGCTGGTGTCTGACTGGATCTTCTGCACCTGGAATCTACTACAGTCTGGGATCTTCTAAGAGAAGAGCAGCCCCAGATCAGACACCTGGAAGGCTACACAAGACCCTGATCCTACAAGACACCCCCCAGCTCCCACCTCCAGGGATGGCTGACTGCACAGAATAAGAAAATATCTGCCCTCCCCAGGGGCTCTTTCATGCATCTTGGCCTTGGATCCGGATGACGGTTCATGAAGCTTCCAAATTGCAGGGGCAGAACCCCCGACTCCTTTTTTTCTTTTGTTCCTCTCTGATTGGGGACTGTTTGTGTAGCTCTCCGGGAAAGGTAAGGGAGAGGAGCTGGAGAGGCTGCTGGGGGAGGGCTGAAGACCCCCAGTCTGTAGCCTGCACCCCAACTCCTTCTATGTCTGCTGCCTTCAGCCTTCTCCTTGATACATTGTTTCCATCTCCGATACATTCATTTCTGAATCTCATTCCTATAAATTCAAGTAGAAGATAATAAACCTCAGGATTTACAATGTGGGGAGAACTTTTCTGCAGCCACAGGTTGTAGACCCGAGGAAGGAATATCTGTGAAGTGTAATCTCTGATAATCCAGAACAAGAGGCAATCATCACCGCTGTAATCCAGGACACCATTATTGTTATTTTTTTTTTTACTAATTATCTCACTTCACAAGTCTTTTTCATGCACATATGAAATAAAAAAATCCATTCCTTATGGTAAAAGTTTTTATAACTATTAAATGTCACTGTCAAATGCATTAACGTTTGTAATCTGAAAAGAAAAAAAAATTGAAGTGAAAAATTCCAGCCACAAGACTGGGCCCTGCTTGGTCCCCACAATGTTATCTGCATTTGTTGTATATATTGTTTATACCACAGATCTGTATGTTACAGGTAAAGTAGCAGACACCATGTACAATAGGCTGACACCAGGGAATAAGACCATTTTATACTCCTCTGCCTTTCTATGGGGAAATTTTGCTTTTCATATAGGCTTGGTGTTGCTGTCTTTATGCATAGTTCTATTTTCCACCTCCTGCAGCCTCTACCATATCTATAATCTACTATATGGATTATACAAGCGCTTACTACTTGTACACATACATTTATAATACTTTACTTAAGAAATAATCACCATATAGATTAGCAGCAGGAATCTCTTCTGCATGGACAGGCTGAATAAACTTACTCCATACAACTTCTCAGGAGTAAAAAGTATTAAAAACGTTCTTTGTGCAGCAATATTTGTTCACATTGTGTTACCCTGGAGTGAAAACCAGACAGGACCCCTCAGAAATGTGCTGCATCAGGTAGGATAATATTAAAAATACTGCAATGTAGTGACTGCTTATACATCATGTGTTCCTATGTATCTAAAGCTATGTTCATATTTGTCAGTTTTTCTGTACCTTCTAAGAAAAGGCCCCCACCGCCCAAAAAACAACACACACACAATAAAAAAACAAAAAACAGCAGCTGTGAATCCATCATTTGACAGAAATGAAGACTGCCCAGCAGACACCATTGACTATAATAGGGTCCATCAGGTTTCTGTCAGCCAAAATCTAATCTAATCTATTTAAAACAAAAAAACAGCTCAGGATCCATCATATGACAGAAATGAACAGTGTCCAATGGACACCATTGGATATAACCTAATTATCTATCTATCTATCATCTATCCAACTAGTATCTATCGATCTATCTATCTACAGGATTGATCAATTTTGTTAGACTGCACACTTTTTCCTAATATTCCTATTTCCTATAATCGATATTTATCAATATCTATCTATAATTATAAATATCTAGTTATCTATATCAATATCTAATATCAATCTATCAATATTTAATATTTATCCGATAGCCATCGATCTGTCAATAGATTAATCAATTATCGATATCTATCAGTATCTCATATCTATCCATCTGTTAAATATCTATCAACATCTTTCTATTTAATTATCTATCTTCTATCTATAATCTATCTAATATCTATGTAATCTAATATTTATCTATCTATAATCTATCTATGTAATCTTTCTATCTCTCTATGTAATCTATCTTTGTGACCTATCTATCTCTCTCTGTTAGCTATGTGTGGAATAACTATTAAATATCTAAAAATCTATATCTATATTTATCAATATCTATCTATAAATATAAATTAATGTACAAATATTGTATGTAAATATATCAAACTCATAAAATAAGCACTTTTCACGTTATAAATGTTTAATAAAAACATGAATACGGTAAGAAATATTCTGGTTTTATTGAAAATTGTATGAGACAGTAATAAATAAACAGTTGCACCAACGTGACATGATGTATATTCTGACAGGACACAGTATATATCATACCGGTACAATGTGGCATGACACATGAATAGCATTTTTTTTATTTGTATTTTTTTTTCTTTTTCGCAGAAATAAATAGCAACGGCGTCATAAGCGAATAATGTATAGTTTCAGTCGTAGTTAAAAGCATAAAATAAATAGGTTTTCTCCCACAAACGGTTAAGCTTCTGACTGAGAAATGTAAACTGCAGCAGGTTCTGAAGCCAAATGTAATATGGAAGGGCTTTGTGGGTAATCTATGACACACGGGTCAATCCTCTGGCAGAACATACACAGTATTTAATTTGTGGAGAATATTATGTAAAATAGCTGCTCAAAATAAACACCTGTAAATACAGCCTGGCGTGTATACCATTCAAATTAAAATGTAGGTAGCGTACATAGCAATAGAAAATGGCAGGACTAGGTGAGAACATTGACGGAGACGACACGGTCTCCAGTGTAGCTCAATTAAAACAATATTCAGTTGCTCTAGCAAGTCCTCCCCGACCATCCGTGGTAGCTTACTAGGCGACTGCTAATGGAAGAAAAGTTGCTTTGAGAAGTCCCTGGGCCATACAACAGGTGGCCGCCTCTGTGTATTCAGCTTCAGTGCGTTATTACTGACTCCAGGACAGCGGTGCAAAAAGGGCATTCGTTTAACCCTATCAGTGCCAGAATGCTTTTGCAGCCTCCATTTATGCAGAAGTTGAGCCAAAAATCAAACATTTGAAACTGAAATTATTATATTAGAACTCGTGACGCTGACTCTGGCCTCCCCTTTGCCGGGTTTCAGTATAGTCTTTATAATAGTGCTTCCAGTCACTTAGTGAAACCACGATGCACAAGAAATTATGGGCCGGAGCAGCGTCTTTCCCAAACAGTGTCGGTCACTGGATTAGACATTTCTCTTCTTTCTTGGTCATTTTGCCTTTATTTTGCTCTAGAGTCCTTTCTAAGTGTTCCTCCTCTTCCTCAGCCCTGTGATAAAGAGATAAATAATTGTCAGGAATTTAGTAAAATATATGAGGACTCCATGGACAGGAATATTTGTTAGCTATTGTACAGAATTTAATAATCAAAACTACAAAAAACTGAAAATTACAATAAAAAAACAAAAACAAAACCACCGTCATGGTGATACCATAGTTCTCCAAACCAGTACATCTACTGTGGGCTTGTGTTATACTGTATTCTTATTATACTCTACACTCAACAGCTAGAAGCTGATCTGATATTTTCAATAATTCTCCACCCAAGGATCTCGGATAAATTTGTAATCTAGTATATTACAAACTTTGAGAAAGTATCTCAGACACTGGGGTGATCTTCTTGATAATCTCTCCATACAGCAGCGTACATGAATGGGATGTGTTCTTAGAGATTTATGTAGGCACCAAGACCATGTACACTGACCTGTATACAGACATAGTAACCCAAGCTTCTGTTCTTGGGGAGTGAATTTTGACAACAGAGAATATTTGATGTTAAACAATAAAAAAAACTGTATTAAATGAAAAATAAAAACGAGAACCCCTATTATATATATATATATTTTTAAAAATACCCTACACCTTAACCTATTTCCTTACCCATTTAGAAACCTATTACTGTAGGCTTCCTGCTTAAAAAAAATAATATAAAAAGTATTCATTTTGAGTCAGACATGATTTATATGGTAAAATGTCTGACGTGCTTTGCTGAAGTGACAGCTTTCTAAAAATAAAATAAAATCTAGGATGCTTGTATATATTGTATATGGTTCAAGGTATTTTTTTTTGTGTAAATACTGAATTATGACACCCCCAGTCACCAGCACATTGTAAACTTCATTATATATCATAATTAAAGTGAGGAGGGTCAATGATCTGACCTGGTGAAAGATGCTGGAGGAAGCCATTGCGTGTTGAGGCTGATAAGATCATTGCAGCCCCTACATTTTACTGATTATTGGGGGTCCCAGTGATTGGTCCCCCCTGCATTCTCTTTATATCCCATAACGGTATGATGATAAAATGGAAGTATAGCTGCATTTAGAAGGCGTAATGTGGGCGCATTTTAGCAGCAGTAACATGGCCTCCCACAGTTCAAAAGAACCAGATGGATATATAAGTTCTGATGAACTCTATGAGGTCTGGATGCTGCGACTATTATATGAGTGCCCAAGTGCCGCTACCTTACAGCCGCCTGAATGTTGCCTATCTGGGAGATCCCCCAGTAAAAGTAAATTTACATGGGAAGTTACAACGGGCAGTCTCCTCCCACCAGACAGCTTCTCTGGATTGTAAAGCTCAGCTGAATAAGATGGCACCTTCATGAAATATTACATAATTTTCCTTATTACTGGAGACAATTGCACAGAAATCCCAGCACAGTGTAATGTCAATGTGAACTTACTCCTTCTCCTGGGCATCCAAGTCTCTAACCAAGGCATCACGCTTATTAACAAGGATAACCAGTTCATCAAGTAAAAGTTGTTCCCGTCTCTTCTGGGCTTCGGTTTTTTGCCAATCTACAAAACAGTTTAGTACATTAAACAAGGAGTCTACAAACACCGGCATTATAGCTACCAACATTACATAACAGCTAGTTGGTGTACGCACGCGATTCTTTCTATGTGCATACACCCAAGTCCGTGCACAAGGCCACAGACAATGCCTCCACTAGGAACCTTATCAATAATTGACCTTTTGGGGTACATTGACCAATCCCCTCCATTAGCTAGAGCAGAAAGTTATATCAGGTTTAGAGGACTGCCAATGTCCAGTGAAAGCAATGGAGGCAGAATTGATCACTAGGAGTCTGCGGAGTAATTCTTTATTTTCCCTGCAACCGTTTCTGGAGGACTGGACAATCTTTTACAATGTAGGAAATGCTGATAACTTGCAGCCAAGTCGTAGGGTTCAATGATGCATTGTAATCCCTTCATTGTGACGACTGATGGGGGTCCTTAGGATAAGCCATCAATATTAACAAACATTACAAACAAATAGTAAGACCTGTATGTCTAATCTCCACGGCCACAAGATCATGAGAAGTGATAAGTGCTTTGCATCTCTGGAAACAAAACAAAAGGCACCAAACAACTCCAAAATGTTACATATCATAGATATAACTATGGGGCACGATAAGAAGGTAGTTTAGGTGGTCCTTGCCTCCTTTCCCATGGGTGAAGCACAGCTCCCATTTCTGATACAATTTTAAAACAGATCTTACTGTAAATATGCCCTATATGTTATAGTAATTGTCTACCTGAAAATATAATTTTGATTTTATTTAAACAGAGGCAAAATTATCTGCCAATGAATGACTTAATATATTGTTATTATATTGTTGCTCTAAATCCACTGGAGTAGGTACAGTTAAAATGTATCTCCAGTTATAAACACATTTTCAGAGATGGATACTACAGGTGAATATAAGAAACTTTGTAATATATCTTATTAAAGAACTATACTGATGCTGATGATTCCTTTTCTTTTTGTTTATAAAATCATTTTTTTCAAAAAATGTGAAATGTTGTATTATATTCTCCTAAGCAAACAAATAACTTCAAGCTGTACATGCTCATTGCTTTATTGCTGGACTTGTAATTGTGTTCATACATTACCGTGTACATTCTTTAATTTGTAAACTGCAACAATGGTATTAATAAAAAAAAGATTTGAATAAAAAAAAAACTATACTGCCTCCTGGGCTTCTCTGGCTCTTCCCTCCTCATCTCTATGAGCACTCCATCTAAAGCTTCACACACAAAGGTCTATGGAGAGAGGAGGAAGCTGCTTCCAACTGGTAAGTAATTTATTACATCACTCTGAATAGTGGTATATAGTCTTATGTTACTAGATATAGTAGTCAAAAGTACTAAGTGTACAAGAGCTAATAAACTGCAGTTTGTGTGTCTCTCATCCAGCAGCTCTCTCCATAGATGTCAAAGCAGGAAACAGCAAAGCAGCCTGACAGAAGCAGATAGAAGCATTTTTCATTAAGTTATATTACAAAGTTTCACATAATTACCGGTACTACTCATTTATGGACAGTTATCTTATAACTGGTGGTAGACATTAAATAAAAAAATTCTGACAGTTTGCAGTAACCACAAGGGGGGGTTTGAGGTTCCTGCTTATATTACATACGTAGACCTCAATGACAGGACAGTATGCAATAATCTACGCTCCCCCATTGTCACAATTTTACTGTAACTGTGTGAAGCAGGGGATTTAGGAAATCTGTAATAAAAACAGAGCTCCAATCTCTATAAACTATATCAAATCTTCTTACATTTCTCCTTTTCTTCAATCCCTTAGTCACTGTGAGGGCAACTATTGGTTTGCTTACCACAAGGAGCCCCGCAATATAAAATCATGGGACTGTCAATAGTATCAATCATTCTCCTGTCCCACAAGTAATGTAGAAACCTCCCTGTCTTGTGCTGGGAGTGTAAGAAGGATATCTCTGGGCATCACTTTGCCCCCTTCTCCATGTACACAGCTAAATATAACATCCGGTGTCAGACTGGGATTCCTTGGACCCACCAGAGGAAATTTTGCTTGGGGCCCAACTGCCATATTATCAATATCAATAATGTGTAATAGTTTTTGCTTCACATAAACAGACCCTAGTGGCAAATGATTGGTTTAAAAGTCAGCTCCAAAAAGGTTTTTATCTAACCTTTGGGGCCCACTATGGTATCAGAGCCTTAGCCCACCACAAGATGTTCAGGTACTCTGATGGGCCAGTCCGACACTAACAACATCTGTTTGGTGAGGCAAACAAGGAACTCCATGCCAACCTTATATCACTTACCAAAATGGATATCAAAGGGGTTTTCCAGGAATAGAATATTGACATTTCCTCAGGATAGTTCATCGGTATCTGAATAGATGGGGGTGCTACACCCGGCACCACCATCAGCTAATAAAAGAGGCTGAAGTGCTCCGGTGAGCAGTGTGGCCTTCTCACAGCTTACCAAGTACAGTGCCGTACGTTTTATAGCACAATGGGACTGAATGTACAACTTGTGGGACTGAACAGCGCCTACGCCATGTGACCGATGAATGTGACGTCACTGACCTAGGAAGAGCCTCTTCAAATTGCTGATCGGCGGGATGCCTGGAGTCAGACCCCCACTGATCAGACCCTGATCATCTTTCCAGAGGAACGTGTAGAAAAAGATGGAGACAGCACGTCCAATGATTGGAATTTATTCCAGATGCAACGCAAGCATTCACAAAGGCTCCTTAGCTGAAACGGTGCATCTGAAATAAATTCCAATCATTGGACATGATGTCTCCATCTTTTTTTACGTGGACTACCCCAATATACATGGGAAAGCTTACCACTTCCCCAGGAGACATGCACCCATCGCTTCTCTTCTAGGAGTGCTGTTGACCTTCGTTTTTTTCTATCCCGAGGACCGATCGTCAATATTCTGCTCCCGGATAACCCCTTTAAATGTGAATTTATTTACAGAGCTTTATTTATGTATTTTATCTTAGTTTTTACTTTTGGCTAATATCAGATTTACAAAATAAAGTTCCCCAATGCGGTCACTGTGTTATCATAAAATAAAGCTACAGCTATAATAAGACTCCTCGTCGGTGGTACTGCCTGCCTGTGAACATGGCGCCGCTATTGTGTTTTGTCTCTATAGACACAGTTTCCATTTATTAAAGTTCTGCTCAGCTAACCGTCACAGACAAGTAAACAGCATCATCACCTCTGATAAAGCACAGCTCGCCCATGTAGCGGTGTTCTGCACAATCTAGAGAACATATCACTTCTGCCTCTCAATTTGTTGTTTTAGGAGAAAATGGCAGAACAAAGGTATTAGATAAGCCAAAAGCGGAGAGGCTGCAACAGGTTTTATGCTGCATTAGACGGATGAGCAGTGACCTCCCAGCTCGGGATAAGTGAGACACGGTGTCCTTATTTCCCTCTAGTGTCCCACATCTCCTCTGTGTATAACGTGTTAATGGCACCCCCTCTTATAGCATGGCACAACCTACAGCTGGCATTGAAGACCACTAAGATACCATACTTTCCCAGGGTAGAGAAGTTGCCCACTATTTTGCTCTTATCTCACGCTGGTTATTTGGTAACAGTTTGAGGTATCTCACACTGTGACCCATATGCTTTGCAGTGACTTGAAAGAGAAACACTAATTGGCTCAGACATTAAAGCAAAAATAAGCAAAATGTAGAATATTGTTCAATAATGGGCTATTTCATTAACATTTTCCAAACAGATGACTTATCTTGGTTAGAAAAATAAAAGATGAAAAAAAAAAACAAAAAAAAAAACTGTAAAGCGAACGTCCACCTTTTAAATTGGACCTGTCCCCAGGTTATGCAATTGAACCCTGAAGAAGAGGACCTACTGATCCCCAAAACATGTTCTCTTATTTTATTGATCGACAAATAAATTAGCAGATCCTTCTACACCGGCCTGTTGTGACGGTTCCTTGCGCCAAAAAGGTGAACATTTTGAATATGTATTTGTCCTTTAAAGCAATCCACCTACGGCAGCATACATACAACTAGGACACTTTATCTGAATAAGCCTACAATAGAGTTCTGCCTATTTCAGCACAACCCAACAAGGTGAGCCTCCAATTTAGAGCCTGTGTTATTCTGGGAGGTCTCCTGGACATACTTACCCTTCATTGAGCCTCTTATCCCTGTTGGTACAGTGATTCTTGCCTTTCTATTGAAAACAAACTGTTCCCTCTCCCCAACTACTCGCATTCCCCGTGTAAAATCAATTCTGGAGCATCTGTTCTTACATCTCTATGTTCTGCCATTCCTTTATTATTCCTGCTAAAAGTTATGAGGTAATTGCTAGTAGTCTGCAGTGAAGGTTCAGATGGGTATTACCAGTTGGGGGTGTGCTTCTTCAGTCTGACACTGGCAACAGTGATTGGATAAGGTTAGATTGTGCAGGAACACATCCCTAACTGGTAATACCCGTCTGGACCTTCATTGTAAAATGCTAGTAATTCATTCATAACTTCTAGCAGGAATAATAAATGAATGGTACAACAGAGTCATAAGAACAGATGCTCCAGAACTGTAATTACATGGGGAATACAAGTAGTTACTAAAACAATGTCAGGAGAGGGGACAGGGGCTCTTTAAGATCACTTTAAGGTCCAATATTCAGTGGCAATTAATTTCTTATTATATTTTTATTTGGGCTCTATTTTTCCTGATACAGAGCTCCAAATCCACTGCACAGAAGTAGAGTTAAATGATGAAATTCTGGCTTCTTGCAGTGGCCACTAGAGGGGGTGTAGAAGCATATTACACTGTGGTCAATGCATAATCAGTATGTATTCAACCTAAGCTCCTGCTAGATCTCAACCTCCAGTTTAGGCTGTAATAAAGCTGGAGGTGTCCTGACGTTATTATAGACAAGTTTTATGGACATTTAAAGTCAATAACTTTGAACAAACTATGCATAAATCAGCAGTGCAGGTGACTATAAGAACAAATAACATCTTGTAAAAAAAAAAGCATTGTTCTCCTCCCTACTAAACTATCATTCATTGCTAAATCTATCTTGAGAGACAAGGTGGACTGTCAGCTCACTGAAGGATCAGATTACATACTGCCTATAGAACTCTATGGAGGGGGAGGAGGAGCGAGTTACTAAAGGAAGAATGAGACATGATTGGTGAGAATGGGAATTAATACATTTCTTATGCATCAGCAAATTTTTGTGGATCAGAAGCTGGGAAATCATAACAAAAAACAAACAAAAAAAAATTTCAGATGGCAGCATGCTGAAGGTAGGGGCAGTGGCGTACCGCCCATAGAGGCAGACCACGCCACTGCTATGGGGCCCGCAGCACAGGGGAGCCCGGAGCGCACGGGAGGCCCCGCCCCCTACTCTGCATCATTAAGATGTGTCCTGTCCCTGCGCTCCGGGCCTCTCCTGGCCCCCTCACCTCTGCAACCCGGACGTTCCTGTGCGCTCCCACTTGCCCCGCCTCCTCCCTCATGCCGCCGGCTGCTACTGGACTCTTTTGCAGCGCGGCGAAAGAGGAGAAAGAAGACCAAGGGCCAGCCCCCTCCAGAGTGGCGTCAGGACAATGGACAAGTAAATGTAAGTTTTTATGTGTTATGTGTATGTATGTGTGTGTATGTATGTATGTGTATGCATGTGTGGGTATATGCATATACTGTGCCAGACAATATACATTATACCTCTACTGTGTATATACTGTATATTGTACAGCGTGGCGCAGGGGTTATATTGTCCGGCATGGTGTAACCGCCATGCATTTGTTGTACAGTATATATTGTAATCCCTGTACCATGCTATACAATGTACAGTATAATCCATACACCATACTGTATAATATACAGTATAATCCATACACCATACTGTATAATATACAGTATAATCCATACACCATGCTGTATAATATACAGTATAATCCATACACCATACTGTATAATATACAGTATAATCCATACACCATACTGTATAATATACAGTATAATCCGTACACCATGCTGTATAATATACAGTATAATCCATACACCATACTGTATAATATACAGTATAATCCGTACTCCATGCTGTATAATATACAGTATAATCCGTACACCATGCTGTATAATATACAGTATAATCCCTGCACCATGCTGTATAATATACAGTATAATCCCTACACCATGCTGTATAATATACAGTATAATCCGTACACCATGCTGTATAATATACAGTATAATCCCTACACCATGCTGTATAGTATACAGTATAATCCCTACACCATGCTATATAGTATACAGTATAATCCCTACACCATGCTGTATAATATACAGTATAATCCGTACACCATGCTGTATAATATACAGTATAATCCCTACTCCATGCTGTATAATATACAGTATAATCCGTACACCATGCTGTATAATATACAGTATAATCCGTACACCATGCTGTATAATATACAGTATAATCCGTACACCATGCTGTATAATATACAGTATAATCCGTACACCATGCTGTATACTATACAGTATAATCCGTACACCATGCTGTATAATATACAGTATAATCCGTACACCATGCTGTATAATATACTGTATAATCCCTACGCCATGCTGTATAATATACAGTATAATCCATACTTGTGGCGGCCCCCATTCAGTATAGCGTCTCCTTAATTTAAAAAATAAATAAATAAATCAGTAGCTTATGTATACATTTCTTTATTGGCAAATGGGGGTGTGGCGTGGGAGGAGCCAGGGCAGCATGTGGGATGGGCCGGGGTAGTGGGCGGGGTTAGGGGCCCCATTCAGATTCTTGCTATGGGGCCCAATGATTTCTATGTACGCCCCTGGGTAGGGGCCAGCATCTTATCTTCTAAGCCTCCTGGTCCATATCTTAATTAGAGACAACTGGAGGAGGGCAGAAAGCAGCAGCATGTGCTAGCCACCAAAGAGAGACAGGTTCTGGAGAGGTATTTTGCTGCACTGAGGTATGTTGTTCTGCTGGGGCAGTATTTTGTGCTGCACTGGTATTGCTGACCTCGCCTATTTGCATCTTTTAATTTGGACCCTACTACAGCATGGGACCACTTTTAGGCCCCTTTCACACAAGTGGGAGACTCGGACGTCAACCCGCAACGTGTGCTGTGTACTGACCTCCCGGCACTGAACCGGGGTTACATAGCATTATACTGATTTATGATGCTATGTAACCCTTACAGTTCTGGAATGTGTTGGATAACGCTGACAATGTTATCCAACACATTCCAGAACTGTAAGGGTGAAAGGGGCCTTAGGGTTTCTTTTAGGGCCATTTTAGATGGGTTCTCAGGGAATGGTTTAAAATGGCCACCAGCAACCTGTCCTAGAATGTGAGCAGATCTTGTTGCCTCCATTTGCACAGCTGCCTAGGTCATGGATGGCCAACTTGCGGCTCACCAGCTGTTGCAAAACCACAACTCCCAGCATGCCCAGACTGCCTACAGCAAGGCATTGTGGGAATTGTAGTTTTACAACAGCTGGAGAGCCACAGGTTAACCATCCCTGGTCTAGGTGGGTGAGTGGTGGGGTCTCACGTCACACTTTACTGTGGAACTTGATTATAGTACAAATTGGTGAGCTACCCTGTCAGGCTGCTCAGTCATGATGGCATATCACAGGCAGTTTTGCAAGTGGAGGCAACCATTAATCCTGCTGGTGGCCATTTTAAATAGTTCCCGGAAAACCCCTTTAAGTTCCTAGTCTGTGCTTGAATCTGAACTCAGTGTGCATGTATAATGGGAAAGTGTGTGCTTGTGGGGGGTGCTGTGATGGGTGAAGAATTAATCACCTGGCAGCCATCTAACGTGTTATAATGTGTTATATGTGAGGTCTCCAGATTGACCAATCAGATGTCCGTATGTGTTGTTGGTGGTGGGGGGCGCTATTAAATCATGTATATGTTAATTCGGAAACAGAAGTGAAATTCACGAAGTCTGCAACATTGCATATTATTTATTAGGCTATTCTACGAGGAATGGTCTAAAGACACAGAAAAGAAGAATTTTATGCTGAGAGACCCTCTTTATATACTCTTTTCCCGCTTGTACATGGAGGCGGTACGCTTACAGAAACGTTTACATGTCCATTCGGAAAATTCAACGTCACTGCCCAAAAAAATAAATAAATAAAAAATCAAGGCTAACATAACGGAAAACTACAGTCCTTAAGCATATTAGAGCTACGTAAAATTCAGCACGCTTTACACTATGGACATTTTTGTCTACTGTCACCAGTCTTTGCCTATCTTTCTAGGCATCAAAAGCAGGAAATTGATAACTATTTGTTTTAACCCTTTTCTAACCTAAACCCCCTGTAGCAAAGAAATTAAAGACTCCCTAGGGTTAACTAGCCTAGTGCTTCCCCAGTCAAGTGCCCTTTTGCACAGCTAGTCTGCAGGAGCTTGTAGCTGTCCATCATCCACCGGGCCACTCCGCCCCTCTCATTAGGAAGGTAAATAATGGCAAGGAGTAGAATTAGGTGATGAGGGAGATAGCAGAACAAATAAGGACCAGGAGGAGAAACAGGACACCAGCTTAAAAAATCCATAGCCACTGACTCCAGCAGTGTCTTTTCCCCCCATGCACCTTCCAAAAAAGCAGAGTAAAGAGTGTGTGCAATCCTTTTGGATTAGTCTCTTCTCTCTCCATTGCCCTGGGCAATCATGTTAAAACTCACATGGCTGGTGCTTATTGAGATAAACCTAACAATGCACACCAGCGGTTACCATGTGAATCTTCACAAACCACACAAGAATGTGCTGGTTCAAATCCCCATGACCCTCCTCCAAAGGCAAATTTATTCAAGACAGCACACTGCTCTGTGGCGCTCTGAGAGCGAGTGCTGCTAGTGGGAATACCACCTTGTATCTACACTCTTAATATTAGATGCAATATCATGTCAGATAAAAAAAAAAATGACAGAACGACAACTTAAGAAAAGTCAGTTAAACTTTCCCATTTGCAAATGTAAGAGGATTTAAAGTCGCGGAATTTTAGCAGTGGGCTTCAACAAGCTCTTAAAGTCCACAGCGTAGATCGGGAGACCTTGGGGGCCATTCAACTGCTACATGATGATGTGTTTCCCTCTTTATACACTGAAGCTGGCACGTTCACTGAGTTTTCCAGCAAGATGGTGCACCACCAGATTACGGGTGTCAGGTCCGAGCATTCCTAGATGAACAGTTTCTTGGAAAGTGGATTGTTTGTCGTGGGCCAGTTGAATGGCCCCCAAGGTCTCCCCATCTGACCCACTTTTATCTTTGGGGTCATCTGAAGGCAATTGTCTATGCTTTGAAGATATGAGACGTGCAGCACCTGAAACTACGGATACTGGAAGCCTGTGCTAACATTTCTTCTGCAGTGTTGCTATCAGTGTGTGAAGAGTGGGAGAAGAGAATTGCATTGACAATCCAACACAATGGGCAGCACTTTGAACACATTTTATAAGTTGTCAGAAACTTGTAAATAACTCATGAAAGAATAAAGTTACATAAACCAAGCACACCATTGTTTTTCTTGTGAAATTCTCAATAAGTTTGATGTGTCACATGACCCCCTTCCCATTGAAAAAACTAAAGTTGGATCCAAAATGGCCGACTTCAAAATGGCCGCCATGGTCACCACCCATCTTGAAAAGTTTCCCCCTTCCCATATACTAATGTGCTACAAACAGGAAGTTAATATCACCAACCATTCCCATTTTATTAAGGTGTATCCATATAAATGGCCCACCCTGTATAATAAGTCCATGGTTTGTCTTCACATTAATGTTTCTCTTGGGCAGTTTCCTAAAAAAGGTTTCAACCTACAGAGCTCCCAAAGGCTGCTCTTTCTTTCACGCAGTTTTTTTTTTTTTTTTGCCAGAAGAGGATTCAAAAGGAATCAAAAATATAAAGGAAGGGCTTACGCTTTTCCTTCCTGTTGGATCCACTTCTGGCTTTAGTTGAAAAACCTGAAGGGAAATCTGCCTCAAAACCTGCTCCAAAAAACTCTGTATGACCCTACCCTAAGAAGCCTAAAAGAAAACGTACTTAATTTTTTCTGCAGCCTTGACAGAAATGGATGACTAGGACGCCTTGAATAGAATCTTATCCGAGCAAGACAACTCCTATTTATTGGCATTTTATGAGAAACGCTCATTATCGTGGTCTAGCATAAAAATGCATGGCGGTATGTTACGTGTTATACACGTTGCCATTTTGCTCTTTGTTCAATTTCTAGCTACAAACATGTCTTCTTATTCACCTTACGTGGCGGGACTGAACCTCGGAGTGACAGAGTGTATCTTTATTCACCTTAGATCAATACGACTGAAATAAAAGGTGTAAGTGAATAAGTGAACTGTTTACTTGGTGTCATTTAATGTCCGCTCAGCGCCATGACTCATAGTCCACGCTATAATGATATGAATATCAAGCCTTGGGACTCTTTGGGATACCAGATCCACATCTCAATATCTTCCTTGTTATAATATGTTATAAAAATACAAAATACATTGCTGATGTCTAATCTCTCCTTCCGAGTACTCCGATTTCCAGTGCCATTTCTGCCGTACAGCATTTTAACATTCAGCTTTTTGACAGCAGTAACTGGGAGAAATGTGTGATTTTATCTGACCCAAATAATATGCTTGACGGCAAGTCATGCAGAGGGAGCACAGGCAGAGAATGATTGATTTAAAAGAACCTTGGGATTCTTCAGATGATACCCTCAGAGTTCTGATCTAGCCATTCACACAAAAGTATTTAGTGATTTACTAAAGTATTTAGTAAAAGTGTCGCTAGACGCTATAATAAAGAAAATCAACCAAAAAAAGGCCACAGTGATAGAGATCGGTGACGTCCTCCGTGAAGAAGCCTGCGGCAATTTGCTAGTCAGGAATAACCTCAGATAATAGTAGCTAGACCAGCCTTTCTGCAACCCCTTGTTTACTGCCTGTGTGCAAAGCTCTGCAAGCTTATTATTAGTGGTCAGAAAACACATTTTCAATAGGGAGAAGGGACCAGATATCTGATGTGAAGGCAAACTTGGGATTTGAGAAATATTGAGGTCCTCAGGGAACATGGAACTGTAAATTCTTTTTACAGGTGATGATTTCACAGATAATGTACAATGACGTAAAAGGGCTAAAGATAAAAAAATGTTAATAAGGAACCCATGAAACCACACGTCGCAGAGTCTTCTCCCATGTCTAGTGGATGAGTTGTCTTGAATTCATCCCTAAAGTCACAAATATTACATGAATGTTTGCCTAGACACTGGAAAATTGTCCTTCAGTAAATGCCCCCAACTACAGACTGCCTAAGGCTACGTTCACATTTGCGGCACAGCTCTTTGGCAGGCTTTGGCGAATGTTACCGGAATGCCTGCCGTCACCATTGACTATAATAAGTTGCAACCTGGCAAATATGCCAGGATTCTGCTGAACAAAAAACTCTGCACACAATGGATTTTCTTCCACCGATTCCCGGTATTCTATGCTTGAATGTGCCACAAATGTGAAAGTAGCCGAAAAACAATCAAATTGGCCAGTGGAGATCTTCACAAATGAGTAACAACTGACTGCAAAAGCCTCAAATAACATATCTCTGTCCACTCAGAAAGCTTTCACAAATGTTTGAAGGTTCTTGAGAAAACATAGCTATCAAAAAATGGCCAGAGAGCTCAATCTGCCCATTACAGCCATCCCCACATATGCGTTACGTGTCAATTTGTTCATTTCTAGATATCTTTTCTGTGTTGGAGCACATCAGTCCAGCTAGGATAAATTGCAATGGCCAAATTTTGTTCCAGACAAATAAAAAAAAGAAAACACTTTGGCATTTCTAATGCTGGAATGCATTCTTAGTCATAGCTACCACTATTCGAAACTGCAAAGGCGGTTCTCATGTTTTTGCACTCCAGCAAATCCTGTTTTGATCTGTCTGGAATCAAGTTTGACCACTGCCTTTTTTCCTAGCTGGCCTGATGTTCTTATGTTGATAGTGAACTGGAGTCAAATAGAGTTTGGAGCAGCCTATGGAGGAGAGCTGTTATCCTTCATATGTGTATTGTTGGGCTCAGAACGAGTGCTCTTGTAAAAATTTTTGAAAAAAAATCCAATATTTGTGCAAAAATTCAATCTCCTACGGACAATACAAGGCTAAACTCCCATCCACATGGCTGTTCAAAAATTGCTGAAATCAACTATAATAGTTGGTATAATAGTTATGTACAAATATGGCTGCCAATACACCTTGGACAAGGATATTAAAAAAAATAAAAAAATTGCCAAGTTGTCCATTCATATGCACTCAACATCAGTCCTTCGCACAACTAGGAAGTGTTTTTGCTCTGGATGAGGAAACTGTGTGCCACCACTGTGTTGACTAAAGTATCACCGGAAGTATGAAAACCATGTGACTGCTATCTGGGACCTTAGAAGAGAGCAGGAGACATGGGGGCACAAGTGTTGGGTTGGTTTAATCCTCTTTGTTACTGGTTAGTGAGAACCTGTGAAGGTCTCCCCTTCAAGAAGAAATATTTTATTAAGAAGCAATGGGGGTGGAGAACTGGCCCAAGTTTCTTGGAAATAATTTAACATCTAAACAAGCTTAATTTACTGTGATTTTTTGAGAAAATGCTTTTTAAAGATAAACACCATGGGGGACATTTATCACTTGCGGTTGCTTTTCTGTGAGTTTTAAGTCTGTCTTTGCTTTCTGTACCTGCACCAAGTTTATGAACTGGCGTACCTTAATAATATATTTGGCGTGAATGCAATGTGGTTTACACAACTGTGTAAAAGTAGACCAGGGCGTTGCCTGGCGTTGGTTGCGACTTTTGCAAACGTCACACATAGTAAATGAGCCATAATCCAGGTCTAATCTTAAACACAGACCACTTTAAAACAAAGGAAAACAAAAGTCGCAAAAATTGACCACATATTGCAAAAAAACGGCAAAACAACTTTTTTTAAGCCACAAAAATGACATATTTGATTTAATAAATGTCCCCCAATATTTTTTAGACAATAAGATGCAACCCAGGTTCAGACAACAGAAAATTAGAAAAAAAATCTACCTTCCTTGGGGGTTTAATGAAATGGAGGGGTCAAGGTCACTAATTTTGGGGTCATTTTGGTCAGCTCCTGTTAACCTTAGTGTGTCCTCTGCTTACACAGACAGCAATGGACCATGTGGTCACTTCACGAAATGTGCCTCCTGTCATTGCTCTGCAGTGATTGTTCCCACCATGCTTGTCCTGCTAGATTATTTTTTTTTTTACTCTCCATGATCACACACAGCACTGCAGTATGCACATTTCTTTACACTTACAACCACTGTACTGTCTTCCTTCAGCTGCAGTTAATTGGAGCTTTCATCTCCTTTCACTGCAGCTAAGGCTACTTTCACACTAGCGTTTTTAAATTCCGGTATTGAGTTCCGTCATAGGGGCTAAATACCGGGAAAAAACGCTTCTGTTTTGTCCCCATTCATTGTCAATGGGGACAAAACTGAACTGAAGACAACGGAATGCTCCTGAAAGCATTCCGTTCCGTCTTCAGACCGGAGAACAAACCGCCACATGCTGCAGTTTTCTCTCCGGTCCAGGCATCCGCACCAAGACGGATCCGGAATGACCCCCAATGCAAGTCAATGGGGACGGATCCGTTTGGTGTGACCACAATGGTAAACGGATCCGCCCTCCATTGACTTTCAATGGTGTTCAGGACAGATCCGTCACCACATACATACAGAAAGACATACATAAATACATACAGACATACATACATACACACAAACACATACATACCTACATACTCCAGGCAGGCCGCACGTCTTCATGCCCAGGAGGCGCGCCGCTATGACGATTCCCTACAGCGCCCTCTGCTGGGCGCTGTGGGGAATCATCATAGCTGTGCGCCTCCTGGGCGTGAAGACGTGCGGCCTGCCTGCCTGGAGTATGTAAGTATGTATGTGTTTGTGTGTATGCGTGTGTATGTATGTATGTCTGTTTATGGCACTGTGTGACATGTGTGGGGCCGGAACGCGGTTTCCGGACCCACACATGTCCCTGCGGCAGTCCGGATCCGGCGGCACCCTTCACCTGCCGGATCCGGACTGCCACTAGTGTGAAAGTAGCCTAAGAGACCTTCAACATGGCATGGAGAGGGCTGTATTTTTCAGTCCTCTATATGATCACTCACCCTTCTCTCTTGCTTGCACTGATCACACAGATCCGTGAAAGGCAGGGAGAGAGAGAAGTGTGCAGGTGCACAGCTCTCTCACTGATCCAGCAAATCACTGTATGAGCACTCTACCGGATCATTAAGAGTAAGTAACTTTTCACTTACAAATCTACCTGAAGTGGCCAGCAGTACATGTAAACACCATTCGCTCATACCTGTAAGTCACCTGGCTGTGCCTTAAATGTCCAGAAAAAGAACTTTTATCCATATGCAAAACGGATCTAAAGTGCCCAGTTGGGCTGGCTTTAGCTATCAAAGTGCCCAAACCCACCTCATTTCCCCAGTGTCTGATCTCCCAGTCTCGACTGCTTCATTTCCAAATCTCATGCAGATGCCCTCCGATATGCTCCCAGTGCCTGCGCAGAACATATACCTGAGGCAATAGCCCGCAGAAGGGAATGCAGTCAAAGAGGTCTGGCGCTGCTGGACCACCCTGACTGCAGACTATAAGACGCAGGCACTTTTAGCAAGATTTTGTCTTGCCAAAAAGTGCTTCTTACAGTCCAAAAAATATTATTAGTATTTCTCTTTTATGCTCAATTCAGCATAGCACATATTAATGGTCCTGCAAAGATATTTTAGCAGTAAATTACTAAAGATATTATAATTTTTTTAAAAGATATTATCTACAGTTTCTTGTTTTGCATCCTCAGCGCAGCTAATACAAATCAGTCCCGCAGTTTGATATAAATTAACACTAGTTTTGTAAAGCGCACATCAGGGGATTGCAGTCCAGTCTTATCTTCAGTTCCAGTCAACTAGCAATCCTGAAAGAGTTTGCATCATCATCAGAGCAGGCGATTCTGCTGGTGAACCTAATCAATCCAAGGAATACTGTGGCTGTGCTGTGTAACAAAGCTAAAATAGATTTACAAATGGGGTTTTAGGGGATAAGCTCCTCCACAGGATTACATATTGATTTTAAAAATAAAAAAGCTTATCATATAAGCCAAAACTGAAGAGTAAAAAAAAATTCAACCTATGCAAAAGGAAAAAAAAGTACTCACTTCAAAACATTTGCCAAGAGTGCATCACAATGAACAAAGCGTTGGCGATACAGTTATTGAACAAAAAGAGCGCCGTGTCAAGGCCCAACCACAGCGAAGGATGTAATGAACTTACTGGAGAATGATATAGCCATAGGATGTAGTACACTGCCGCTCTCATTATGGGATGTTGACGCTGTAGTCAGGTCCCGGATGGTCAGAGAATCTGATGTGTTTACAAGGCTATGCCGCAAAGCCATATTTTCTCCAATGGGAAAAAGAATTAAGCTGCCAAGTACTTCTGGGATTTTAAAATCTTGTCTTCTGTAAGCTACCTTCACTGCCATAAAGGTTACTGCTCCTACCAGACAATACGTATATATATTTTATCATTATTCAAAAAATAATAATAAATGGGAATTATTTTTTTAAATATATCTTTATAGCACTTTTCCTGACAGAGAGCTCCAAATCTCGAGCACAGACATAGATTATCCAGGGGACAACATTTTTTGTGTCTCTTTTTAAGAAAAAGGGCCCAAAAAAAAAGAAAGCATTACTCGCCAAGTGATCAGCCGATCCCCTGCTGCGCTCTACTTCCTAGTTATGGGTTGACACACAGGATAGGACTAGAAAAGCCTGCCTCAGACAACGATCGGCTGAGCAGGCATTTCCAATTATTTCTCGTGTGTCGAGCTAGGACTGAGAAGAATATGGCAGCGAGAACCAGAGCAGCATCCAGGGTCGGGCTGGTCCAACAGAGTACCAGAGAATCCTCTGGTAGGCCCAGGCTCAGACACCATAATGGACCCCAAAGAACCAGAAGATAAAAAACATTTAGCTGCCCTTGGAGTCAATTACTTCTTACTAGCTTCTATTTCTTTGATTTAAAACCTATTAAAATGTATTCATTATATAGGGGTTGGGCCTCAAGAACCACACTCCGACACTGGCAATGTCTAATCTATATAGTCAGCTTAATCCTTTAAAATGCTGGGATTGGTCCTTGAGGATATTGCTAAATATTTGAACCATCATTTTATTAAGATAAATAAAATAAAAATAAAATTAAAGGGGTTATCTGAGAGTATAAAAAGCCCCCCAATATGCCAGGCCCCCCACACTGAATATACTTATCCCCGCTCCTGGTCCCTGCACCGTCGCTGCTGCTTCTCCCTGTGACCAGATTAAAACAACCGGTGTCAGGGGGAAGCAGCCAATGGTATGCTAGGGAGGCTCGTCCCCTCCTGCCACTGGCTGCTCCCCCCCCCGACACCGGATGTTTTCATCCACGTACGGGGAGAAGCAGCACCGGCGGTACGGGGACCAGGAGCAGGGTAAGTATATTCAGTATGGGGGTACTGCATATTGGGGCTTTTTATACTCTCGGATAACCCCTTTAAACTTTACAATGAGTTGCTTGGATCAGTTATAAAAATTAAAATTAGCCTAAAATTCATATCTGAAAATTTATGTCTAAAGTAAAAATATATTCTGTCAAATTTGTACAAAATGTTTGTTATAAAATATTTTCTGACATAACCTTCCATGGCTACCAAGAGCACTTGAGATCTCTGACCCATTTAGTTAGAACAAAAGTGTTCAATTGTAACCTGTCAATGTGATATCCAAAGATGAAGAGCAATGTCCACTGTGACAAAGAAAGTCACTTATTAGTTGTGACAATAGACTAGGCTTTGAAGAAGGTCCCGGGGGTTGCAGCGGAACATTGGTCTGTTGTACTTTCAAATAAATCACTTCTTAGGATGCATATGAGCACAAATTGGCAGAACTTTTCATTTTGCAGCAGTGTGAAATTGACAAGATGTAATGAAAAAGCTACAAAGCCAAACACTGGACACGCAAGAAATGCTTAATGATGACAAGGCTTTTCTACCCTTTTGTTTTCTAAGAAACTAAGTCCCAGTGCTTCATTATACAGAATACATTCTATTTTCGTGCACATTTGTATATTGTATTACTTTTTACCACTGTGGTTTTTTACATTTTTCTGCAATAGGATTTATGCACACGGCTGTGGCCGTATTTCGATCTGCAAATTATGGATACCTTACATGTGCACTCCGGATATTTCTCACTCTCATCATTAAGAATGACCAGAATAGATAGTGTGCAAAAGGCCTGATATTAATTCCAGAAAAATGCAGAAGGAACCATCATATTTGGGGGGTTAGGATCTGTGACAAAACTTACAGCACAAACAAAACAGATGTTTCCGATGTGTGATGGTTGACAGGTCATGATCCCTATTTTAATCCAAAATCTATTTGTCCATATTCAGCGGCGGTGAGGTGGGAAAAAGGCCCAAGGGAGGGCAGTGAGATACAAGGTCTAATGTAACAGTTGTGGAGCTGATGGAGGGACAAGCTGGAGGAGCTTTGTAGTTTTTGGAGTAATCAATAAGCTCCACATCTTCCTGCAAGCTTGAGTATTTTATATTCCTTTTTTTCAGTTTTAGAAACCTACTTGATTATAACCAATTTACAATGCAGAAGCATAACATGAATCAAATTCTGTAACTTGACCCCTGTCTATCATGCGCTGTTTGTAATACTGGTGACTTCTTATGGAGTAGAGGGGCTGATACATACAGAGTCATAATACTCATGATTATCTGACTGTCAGCCCCTCTACTCCATAATTTATGACATGTAGCGCATTTTGGACAAGAAGAATGATTATTTTCTTACACTTGATTTAATAAAGATGTCCCCACCAAGCAGAACCTGTGGCTAGAGTTAAACATACCTGCTCCCAGCCATTTTATTCAAACTCAGCGGCTCCTGTGCCAAACCTTTGTCCCCGACTTTAAAACTTCCTGATGTAAGGTGGTTCTGTGCACCTTTGCAACCAATGATTGGTTACGTGTCCACACGTGGCACATGCTGCTTGGGGATATGTCACAGCTGGGACCAGTCAATGGCTGCAGTGGTGTATGTGGCCCCAGCCGTGCAGGAACTTTACAGGAGAGGACTGGAAAGCTCAGAAGCCACAGAGCCCGACTGGAGAAGCAGGGAGCAGTTCTGCCACTGCTCTGTTCCTGCGTGGCCAGTTCAATGTTCCTTCTGATCACCAGCCTGTAAAGCTGCTGGACGGGATCATGTCTGCTACTGTTGCCATTCACTGGCTTCTGTGGCGAAGTGTCCTCAAGCGGCATGTGACCCACTGAATAGCTGCAGTGGCGCATGTGACACTATCCAGAGGTATACATGTCAAGGACTGGGAGGGCTGAACAGGTTCTTAGTGCAGGAATTGAGCAGTGGGGAGCAGGGTAAGTGTGCGTTATCTTTAGGTACAACACTGTCCTGGCCACAATTAAAATGGTCCAGGTGGAAAACCTCTTTAAACTGTATGATCACCTTTGGGACAATTCTTTTTATTTCACTTGCACAAAAAAAACACAAACATATTTGCAATTCAGGTTTTGTTCAAAAATTTGCTCAGTTTTGTCTTCTGCAGCCTGAATGTATTCTCATAACTTGCAGGGTGCTTAGTTCAGTTCAGTGCTAAACATGTCAGACAAGCTCTCTGGTTGCTCAATCTGTAGCTGCTCAAGCTCATGAAATATTCCTTTTAAGTGTATCTTATTTGGTTGTAAAGAGAGCAGGAAGAGGGGCTTCAGATGGAGAGGTCAGAGAGCTTGCCTGACAAATTTCACAGTGAATATAAAGAATCAAAAATTTTAATAAACACCTATTACAATTAAGTTTTTTATGCCATAAATATTGGCCAAAGACAGGATATTTGTCAGCAACCCACAGATGAAGACACGGGCGAAACGCACATCCGGTGTGGTGAGTGAGCTCTGCTTTTGTACCAATGATGTAGGGTTTAAAGTTGTGACTTTTTAGTGGTTATCCTAAGCCAGGGGTGGGCAAACTGTGGCACTCCAGCTGTTGTGAAACTACAACTCCCAGCATGCATACTTGCTCTGCCCTTCTCAGAACTCTCATAAAAATAAACGGAGCATGCTGGGAATTGTAGTTTCACAACAGCTGGAGTGTGACAGGTTGCCCACCCCTGTGGGACCTAGGCACTGGTCTGTTTGCTGTATTACTTGATTGCTATGACGTTATATACAATTTTTTTATGCCAGCTCACCCTCTTGTTTTGTTGTTGGTGTTATTATGTTTTAATATGGTATTCCAATAAAGATGGTATTTTTAGTATGCAATTTTTGGTTCAGTACTTCATTTTCTGTTTTGGTGATATTGTTCGCAAATCGCCAACTTATTCAAAGCACTGTATCATGGCAACCAGGGGTAATTGCTTTGGTCCAAACAAGACTGTGTCTGCAATATTTTACATAAAGCATTTCTTTTAATGCAGTATGAACTGCATTGTGACTCCCTAAATTGTGGTGGATTTTGGAATAATAATCTACAGTAGACCTAAATCAAACTATACTATGCCTGCTGCAGGGCTAGAGGGTGGGCAGAGTATGACACAGATTATGTCATAGATTAGTAAAGAAAAAATCTGTCCAAGGCTCAACCAAGTATTACCTTAAGCTACACTGTAAAGCAGTGTACAAAATCTAAAACTGGAGAACCTGTGCTCTAGATGTGTATTTCAATAGTATAAAAACAGTGACTCTATAATAAAACATAATATAAATGTAATACGTTGCCATAAAGTCTGAGCCCTTACACATGAAGGCCCTGAACTGTCAGATGCTTTTGATCGCTATTTCTCAGATACCTTGTGCCATTTATTCCATACAATCTTTCAGCATCCATGAAAGTCTCCTAAACTAATTACAATCGATTGAATATGGATCAGGAACCTTATCAGGTGAAAAAAGAAATTACCCAGTGACAGTCCGAGAGGTCAATACTGCGCAGCTCACATCACTCAGCTTTCAGATGCTATTTGGGGGCTCATGGATATAATATTAAATGGCTCCTCTTGCACTTTAGCCAATGTGAACAAGATGTGAAAACACATCACTATTTGGTTTATATCCGGAATAATCTACCAGATTACTACATGTAATTTTCATCAGAAAGACCAAATCCTCCTTCGTTTATTCACAATTAGTCTTCATGCAATGATTATAAGTCGCAATGGTGCCGATTTACAAAACTGTCAACCAATCACAGTGCAGCTTTCATTTTTCAAGGGTAGAATCTAAAATGAAAGCTGCTCTGTGATTGATTTCTATGGGCCACAAAGACAGTTCTTCTTTTCGTCAGTTTGATAAATCTGCCCCTTTGACTAACAAAACAAAATACTTATATTGGAACATCCTCATAGATTAGTTTTATTGTTAGATATCTATTTTTTTATTTTAATTTAGGAATGGATTTTCTCCCAGGCACAAGAGGTTAACCCTCCGTTTCGGTCTTACCTTCTATAGCGAGCATGGCTCGCAACTCTCTGTTCAGTAGCTCAAACCGTCTCTCTAGGTCATGTTCTTTTTCCCTATAGGCAAGTTGAGAGAGAAGTAAGAAAAAAAAACTCAGTTCATCAATATGTTAATTACTAAATCATTAAACACTTAAAGGGACCTTTAGTGCGCATTGATTTAGGGAACTCATAAATGACTTTTCTCTACCGCAATAAGCTACTTCACACAAACGATACACAAAGAAGAAGCATGGTGACTGCAGCAAATGCAACTTCATGAAGTTGAGTCACCAGATCTGCTCTGCACCTCGGCAGTGTGAACTGATCATTGGCTGTAAACCTGTCTATTTTTATAAATCTACTAACAGAACTGTGAAAACTGTGACTTAATTCACATAAATGTATAGATTGATCATTACCAATAGTCAGGGGCCTACATAACTAAGAGCCAACCCTTGAGTCTGATATGGACCTGTGTAGAAGGCAGTTCTGTTTCAAGGTTGGCTCCATGGGGGGAGATTTACTAAGACTGGCGATGTGCCACAATTATTAAAAGGCATAGGTTTCTTAAAGTGACCCTGCAGTTTAAGAAAATAAATTCACATTAATTGGGAAAAAAACAGAACACTTACCTGGTGACCTCCTTTTCATCTATTTAGTTGCAGATCTTGGGCTCCTCTTTCGCCATACCAGATGGCCATACCGCTTCTGATACTGCTTCCTTTCTTGTTCAGTCTTGCTCTTGGATTGGCTATCACTCTTCACGTGAGAAGTGCTGGCCAATTGGAGGGCATCCAGAAGTGCCTTGGGCTACCAAAGGCACCATATGCATTGGGCAATCGGAGAAGCAGTGTGGCCATCTTAGATGACAGATGGGGAGCCTGGAAATTTGTGGATCTACAGCTAAAAAGAGGTCACCATGCAAGTGCTCTGTTTGTTTCCCGGTTAATGTGATTTATTTATTTTTTCTTCTTGAGTTGGAGGCTTGCTTTAATAACTGTGGCGCATGTTTGGTGTCCGCCATAAGTGAAATCTACTCCAGCCAGGAGTTAAAGTAGATTCCTGGTGTAATGCGTGCCAGTTTCCCAGCACACGTTGTTAACTGAGTCGGGCCTCTGAGTTCCAGCCTGCGGCCTGCCTCCTCCTACTAATGGTCCAACAAACTTTTTGGAAAAAGCTAAAATGTTGCACATTTTGTCGCAAAGTGGCTCTTGTGAAGAGATTTGCGACTTTTCACAGCCAGAAAATATATAGCTATAATTAATCTCCTTCCATGTTCCTTGATAATGCGATGCTGCAATGGACCATGCTGCCCTTTTCTTAAACTCAGAAATTAATCATCCCTTATAGAACGGGTATGTGTGGTTTTTGATTTTTTGGCGACTATAACTTCTATGTTCTATACAGGTAGATATTATATAAATATTGAACTGAGTTATTAAAATATAATGCCATCCAAATATTTTATAGAACAGGCAATTATATACATGCTATAATTATTTTAACCTTCAGGTATTCTAATACCTTTTGCTTTCTTTTACTGTTAATCCTCCCTTCCAGGGTCAACACCATAACAGATCCTAAGCATGTCATAACATAACTAGCAAGCGAGTTACTAAGATCCCTGTCACCAGCGGTTGGATATTATTAGCGGAAGATAATCCTTCTTCTGAGAGCCCAACTGAACAGGAAATAATGGGTAACAATAGAAATGGAAGAGCTCATTTTAATTTTCCTGAGTCATGGGGCAAAAGAGATGGGTGCAGCCCAAGAATCGTTAACCCACTTATGTTTACATGCGTCAGTCAAAATGTAAAGACATCAGGATCGGAGAAGCAAACAATGCTTATCTGGCGCCAATATCACTGGAGGGCAGAAAGACTCGCATTCAGACAAAAGTCAGAGCAGACTTCATAGAATTACTTTTGCATAAATCATAACATGTACTATCATCAATGTAACTGAGACAGGTGCCCCATCATGTGCTTACAGAAGTGAGAGCTGGTTCATTCTCCTGATCAGGGCGTTTTTCTTGTTCACAAGCATGAACCATTCCTGCATCAATGTCTCCTCTTCCTCTGTATACATTCCTGCATTAAAAAAGGAGAAAAAGATGACACAGTAAAGTTGACACCCATACAAGTCAAAAACGTTCATAAAACCACATATATACGGGAGTCATAAAGTAATAATAACACATGCACCTTGGCTTTTTTTGGCCTTTTACAATGACAACTGATCTTCTCTTCTAATCCAGTAACACGTTATTTACAGATACAATAGCATTATCTCAGAAACCACACACTTTACAGGTATACCCTTGCAAAAAGGGGTTGTCTGGGTTAGGAGTCAACCCCCCCCCATGGTCTTAGAGTGTAGCCTCATAAAAAACCTCAAACTCCACACTTAACTGTCCATGATCCCACCATGTCCATGCCGCAGTCCCCTTCACGGCCACTTCCAGTCCCCATAGGAAGTGGTATGGTCCCGTGACTGCTGTGGCCAATCACAGGCCTTAGCGGTCATATCTACTTGAATGGTACTTCACTTCTATGAATTAGATTGGCTGGAGCAGTCATGAAACCAAGAAACTTACTGGTCTTGAGAGGACTTAAAGTGGCTGGCAGGAATGGGGCCCAGCAGCACCAAGGGCAGTTTTTTTTTTTTTTTTTTTAGTGGGCAAACATTAGGATTATAGGGGTTGTCAGTTACCAAGCTTAGCAACCCTATAGGGCAATAATCGCCCAATCATTTACAATCACTACCCAGTGTAAACATGTCCAGCAATCAAACAGCGAATAATAATTTACTCATTTGACGTTGAATTTAATCTTTTATCATGAAAACCCTTGAATGTCTGCAGCAACAAATGGGGGACAAAAGATTGTATTTCTGAAGAAGGTATAATAGTTAAAACACAAACACAGTTTAAGAGGTTTTCCGGGATTTTTATATTGATGATCTATCCTTAGGATAGGTCGTCAATATCAGATTGGTGGGAGTCCATCACCCAGCACCCTCCCTGATCATCTGGTTGAAGAGAAGGCCGCGCTCTGTGACAGCGCAGCCTTCTCTTCATTGTGTACCTGCTTGCCGTCAACAACGCAACAATGAGCAGGTGTAATTACAAGCTGTCCCATAAAAAGTGAATGGGACCTCTTGTAATTACACCTGCTCATCATTGCGATGTCGACGGCGAGCAGGTAAACAATGAAGAGAAGGCTGCGCTCGCACAGTAAGCAGCCTTCCCTTCAAACAGCTGATCGGCTGGGGTGCTGTGCTGGGTGTCGGACCCCCAATGATCTGATATTGTTGACCTATCCTGAGGACAGTTCATCAATATAAAAATCCCAGAAAACCCCTTTAACCAAGTGTCACTTGACTTTAGCGCTCATTTTGGGCGACTTAATGTAAAGACCTGTACACATATACATTCATACGATGAGTCTACACAAGGCATACACGGATGTCTCTGGACACAAAGCCCACACTGCATGGACACACACCAATTGCAAAATCTTTACATTTAGTGTTTTACAGTACAGTTTTTCCACTGTGTTTCATAAGATACAGCAAAAGAATCGGAGGAGGATATTTAGACCTGCTGTAATGGAAAATCTTCTCCTCCCATCTCATTGTACTATCACCACAACCACTACCACTAACAATCTATAGCGGAAAAAAGCTCCACCGTGTACTGTCTATACAGATACAGTTGAGGTCTTATAGAAATGGTGATGCTTCTGCTTAAACATACCTAAAATATATTCCCAAAAACCAGAAAGAGGGGAAAATGCTGCCACCTATGCGGAGACATCCCACTGTGTAAACAATTCACAAGGCGAGGGCGAGAGGACACGGGTAGCGGGTGTCATATTCTGTAATACACTTCATTTATATGTTGAATGTTGTAGACACAATCCTTTGTACACAGATATACACACAATTTTCTGCTGCAGCTTTTTATCAGCAACCATCACAGTCACCGTATGCACAGCCCATAAATATAAAGTAATGTCCCTCTCATCCTTCACTTCCTTAGTATTCCAAAGCTGGGGGGAAAATGCACAAAATCCGGTCAGATAATGTGTTGTCAATAACTAATAACAGATAAGAAAAGGCTCTCAATACTAGACAAACAGATGGCTTCCCCGGACAATACTTCATTTAACAAGCTATTTGCTATACACTTTAGACTCTGGGTTAATCAAAAAGTATAATCTGCCATCTATGAAAATGTTCTTCAACAAAACCCTGGCCGAAGGATTGCAGGGGCTCAGCGGCTTAATGAATGTTAAAGCACCCGCTGAAGAAGCCTAGTGAATACCGCCATGGAGGGCAGAATAAAATGCTACACTAGTAATGCTGGAACTTGTGATATATAACGGATAAAATAAATGTCTGAAATACGAAAGACTCTGTTCTCCCAATACCTGTACCAAATACCTGATATGTCAGCAATACTTTCTAAACACTATGAAGAATAAATCTACACTTACAAGTCATAACATTGGTTAATTGCTATAAAGTAGACAGAACAAATGCCTTGGATGACATACTGATCTAAAAAGAGGTCTCCAATATGATAAATATGCATACAGTCTTTCACAAATTAAAAGGCATATCTCTTAAGGGGGTTGTGCAGCCAGTACATACTGGTGACCTATCCTCAGGTCATCAATATCTGATCGCTGGGAATCCAACTCCCGGCATCCCTGCCAATCAGCTGTTTGAAGAGGAGGAGGAGGCGACGCTCAAGTGCGGCACAGTGTAATTACAAGTGCTCCTCCCATTCACTTCAATGGCGCAAGCACTTGTAATTACACTGCGCAGCCACTGTAAGCGAGTCAACGCATAATCTTGAAGATGAAGCAGTGCCTCCTCTTCAAACAGCTGATTGGCGAGGGTGTCGGATCCCCAGCGATCAGACATTGATGACCTATCCTGAGGATAGGTAATCAATACAGTATGTACTGGCTGCACAACCCCTAAAGTCTAATCAAAGGGATTGTCTTAGAAAAACAATTTAGTCCATATGCCCTATTAGGACACAAAAGACTATCCTCTGCCAGAAAAGAATGGCGCTATGTAGGAGTAGCTTCCTCTTTGGTGGACCCAGTCCGACTGTGCATCACATGGTAAGTTATTCTTTTGAAAAGCCGACATTTAATGCCCCAATTTCTCCACTTTCCAGGGCGAAAACAGCGGATTGCAAGAGACTATCTTCATGAGACATCTCCTTTAAGTGATCTGCTGGAGTAGGTTTATGTCTCACATTGATCATCTTGAAGTTGTTCATAAAAATTTATATTTTTTTTTAAAGACTGGATAGTGCCATATCTAACAATATTTCTTACCCAAGAGTCCCAATATGTTACAGGAACTCCATAGGGAAAATTTATCAAACTGGTATAAAGGAAAACTGCTTTACTTGTCCTAGCAACCAATCAGATTAAGGGCTCATGCACACGGCCTACTTTTGGTCCGCATTTGATCTGTGTTTTTTGTGGAGCGAATCCAAACCAATTAAATCTCAATGGGGCCACAAAAGATGTGGACAGCACACAGTGTCCTGTCCATATCCGCATGTTCACTCCATGGACCCGGACAAAAAATAGAACATGTCCTATTCTTGTCCATTTTGCGGACAAGGATAGGACATTTTTACAGAAGTTTAATAAAAAAATATGGCAACATGTACTTGGCCGGGATCCGTGTTTTCCATGAGCCCTAATCCTTTCATTTTCCAAAGGAGCTCTGAAAAAAGAAAAGGTGGAATCTGATTTTTCCTTTACACCGGTTTAGATAAATCTAACCCCATATCTTTTCAGTTACTACATGCAAATGGCCACCACAGTATGGGCCCTTTTACATGTGTCGCTAGAGCGGGCAATGATCGAGAATAAGGAGCGCTGTGGTGTGGGGATGAACAATTATTCGTCCCCATACAGTTTGTTTGTTGGCAGCACACCACTGGTTAGACAAATGCTGCTGACAAAAGATGATTTTGGTTCTGTATGAAAGAAGTGATCACCTGTACAAACAACTGGTCACAATAATTGACCCTATCTTTGGCCTGTATAAAAGGACCATAAAGGTCCCTCTATACAAGCCGAGAATCCCCCAGAAAATCACTAGCAAGCTTTCATAGGAACGCTCCTTAATGATTATCTGGCGGTGCAAAAGTGCTGCCGATTTCCCGATGAACGAGCTAAATGTCGGGTAATATGATTGTTTGTGTAGACACCTAAAATGCTGTGTAAACAGCCTCTGCTGCCGGCAAACAACAAGTCTGTATGGGATGAGCGTTGGCAATAGTGATCACTCCTTCCCATACTGTGGAGGGGATCACTGCATGTAAATACAGAAATCTCTTTCACACACAAGCAGGCGCTTCCTTCCGGACAATTACCTACTAAATTGTCCCATGTAAAGGGACCATATTCTTGGCACTCATTGTTTCCTTCAACTGTATTCACAATACTTCGGGCTGTTGCTCAAATGACATGGTATTTCGTGTTGATTCAGCACATAGTGCAGTTCTGAGCATGTCAGCTGCCAAACTCTCAACTGATTCCAGTAGCAGGCTGAGCAATGATGAAATCTAAAACAATGTAAATGTACCCCCCAGAGCACCCCAAAATAAATGGAACGGCCTACTGACCATGTACGCAGACCCTCTTTTAATTGCTATGGTACTTCTGGACGTCTGGTTCATTTCGGGGAACTCCACTGGGTATGGGACCCTGTTCTCGTGATCAGGGCTGTCCTAACGGCAGTGTTAACGCTAATTAGCACACATAAATCCAGCCCAAGCACAGATTTTATACTTTCTGATACAGACCTCAAGTTAAAGGGCTCATGTGGATACAAAATTTCCACTTTTTCTTCCCCCTGCCAGACCCTGCAACTTTAAAATCTAATTTACTTGTGCTACTTTTTCTGTCTCTCTCTCCAGAGATCGGGATAGTGGTCACATGACTGCACCCACTGTGGAGACTATTTCCTGGCCAGGCCTCCAATGATCCCCTCTGTCAGAACCCCCACCGAATGGTTGTGATGTCAAACCCATGTGATTTTGGAATGGGCTGGTTGAAGCTCTCAATCCACAAGCAGGTTAGGCGGAGTCCACTGCTTGTCATATAGCAGCTTTGTTGGAGGAGACAGCAAGGGGATGTAGTGGTTGGAGTTTTCAGCCCGGGGAAGGGTGTAGTCATGGGCGGACTGGGAACTTAAAGTGGCCCTGGAAAAAAATACGAAAAGGGGCCCTGTTTTGTAGTTGGGTCCAAATTGATGGAAGACCTATAAGGTCTATGGCCAATCCGCCCCTGGGTGTAGTGGGCGTTCACTATGGGAAGTGTTGTGTCTGCTTCTCATCTACGCCCACAACCTGGAAGTTCTTATTGTAAATAGTGGAGCGCAACGGGAGCATGGAGACTGAAGTGAAGACTCAAGAAAGGTTGTCAGGTGTACTATTATGCTCTGTAGGAGACTAGATGAGATTTATTCAATTAATGACATTTTTTAGGATCCTGCACAATCCCTTTAAAGGGGTTTTCCAAGTTATATTTATTGATGACCTATCCTCAGGATAGGTTATCAATATCAGATTGGCAGGGGTCCGAAACCCTGCACCCCCGCCGATCAGCTGTTTGAAGAGGAGGCGCGCGCTGTACCAGTGCTGCCTCCTCTTCATTGTTTACCTGCTCGCCGTAACATGGGTAGTGGTGAGTAGGTGTAATTACACCTCACCACCCCATTCATTTCAATGGGAAGGATCGCACCCATAGACTTGTATGGGAACGATCCTTCCCATTGAAATGAATAGGGAGGTTAAGTGTAATTACACCTACTCACCACTACCCCGTTACGGCTAGCATGTAACAATGAAGAGGAGGCAGCGCTGGTACGGTGCGGTCCTCGTCTTCTAACAGCTGATTGGCAGGGGTGCAGGGTGTCGGACCCCAGCCAATCTGATATTGATGACCTATCCTGAGGATATATAACTTGGAGAACCCCTTTAAAACTTCTTTCAGACCAGCGTTTATTTCTGCTGTTCTGCTCCTTTACAGGAGCACAACAACGAAAATAATGGAAATGCCAGATTTGTCACATATAGTGATTCTAGATCCAAAGTCGCTTCGCTCAAAACTTTGCTCGAATAATGTACGGAGATTCGTCTCCGGCGAGGTGAAGTTAGTTGACAACGAAGTCTCGCAAGACTTCAGTGAATAACTTCAGCATTCAATTTTTGATATTGATTAAGCCATTTTAAAACAGTAATACGAGTCAGCTTCTGTACTGGCTGGTATCTCGGTGCGGAGGCCGACTTTGGAACCAAGTTGAAAAATCCAGAAGTTATTCACCAGAGAGATTTCGGTGATAACGACTTTCCCTCACTGGAGGCCATATATCTGAATGCTGTATGGAGACGGATCTCCGTACAGCAATAAAACAATGTTTTCACATACTCAAGCAAAATGTTAATCATGGAGAAAAAAATTAATTATGACCATCTGGGACAATGTGAACTCCTGACACTGCCTGGAAATGGAGGTAAATCTACCAGAAGGGTAAATACAGAAATATACTACACACTTAACATCCAAGGGATGGGAATTTTCACTTCCGAAAAAATATTAATTGACTGTAAATCCCCAGTGTACATCCACAACTCTATCCTCTCATTAGTTCTCTGCAGTAGTAAAAGATACTGATGGAGAGGTCCATGGTGTAATGTACTGATGACCTTTACTTGACAGACGCTCTGATGAACAAACAATGCTAGCCACATAAAAGAACAAGACGTAGAACAATTAATAAATTCTCTACATGAGGTAAACATGTGTTCTGTACTGAAAGCAATTGTATCGTGGTGTCCATCAAATACTACAGCAAGTGCAAGTATTTCCCGAGAGCATACATGACAGTCTACTGAAAGCCACTTACTAACAGGACTATATCTAGTCAACACCCTGCATTTAGATTTAGATGTCATGGGCATAACTTGTGCTCTTGACTAGATACAATAATTGTCCATTATAAGATGCACAATTAAATTGACCAATTCCACTATCAATATACATTTTAGCTTGGCCAAACAGGAATTTAAATTTTAGGGAAGAAAATGAATGGCTGCCAGACTCCTGTCTAAAAAACAATAGATTAAGACAAGGAAAATCCAACCTCTCTTATACTGGTTGAGGGGATGGGGGAAGTCCTCAAAGACCTACAGGCATTAGATTGTCAACATAACGATGCCCCAAAAATAGTAGGATCCAGTGACAACTGATAAGAACAGTTCACACTGGCAGTCAGCTGACCACACATATAATATATCTTTTGGAGAATCCCTCATAACAATGCACACATGGATCAGCCAATCATTCATGTTAACCATAGGGAGAAGGGGACGAGGAGGTGCCAGATATCTCTGGTAGTGCTCATCTCCTAGGGGAACAGGCAATGCACAATACAACATGTCTGTTCTCCTGATGTCTCCATCTGGTGATAGGCTGCCTCCATGCACATTGGAAAAAGGATCTCATTATCCTGACACTCATCTAATGTGTATGACCATCTACAGTGGAAAAATCTTCTGTCCATCTTTTTATCAAAAATAGTAAAGATATATTTGGGAATATTTTTCTTCCTCTTCAGGATATGCTTTCTTGATGAACCCCAGATGAACTGGAGATTATATTGACATGAACTAATACTGAAGAACAGAATACAGTAAAATTCTGATTATTGGGTTCTCCAGAAACGACTGGAAGTCCATTGAAGGATACGCTCTTCAATTGTCACCTATTCTACATTCGGTCCAATGGCTTGATATGACAGCAAGTATGCCTACCACATATATGCACAATTTGACATGCTCTGGACATGGCACAAAATGTATATATCTATCTAATTATATGAAATATAGGTAATTATAAACAGACAAAACATTAAATACTTCAGAAACTCTTTGGCCTCAGTAAGAATATTACATATCTTTAGCCCACAGGGTATGACCACATCTTGTTTGAGGCTCTATTCTCAATGATCAAATTGTAAAGAGCTATGTAAACCTTTCAAACCTTTAATTAGACATTTTGCCTCCTCTTTCTTTTATTTTCCACACCGATCAACCTCAAGCCTTGTTTTGCCAGAATTCTGGCTTCAAAAAGTCGCACCATAGGGCTTTGCAAAATTTGTCGCTATATTCCTCCAGTAAAGGGTGTATTCACATCCCAAACCATCCCTTGGTTGAACTTGATGGATTTATCGTACTTCTTTTTTCAACCATATTTGTTTGCATAGAAAGTGAAGCACTGTCTCAAGACAGCGGTGTTAGCCTTAAATCTCCCCTAAAGTGCTAGACTTGGATACTTGGAGACATTACTGATTGAAGACATTACTGATAACTTCTATATCTATACAGTAAATGTTGGCCCACCAGTAAAATACATTCTGGGGGCCAACCGTACAGCTACATGCAAATGATACCTGCTCACATGGGGCAGGCAGCAGCTAGATGCTATAAGATGGTTGATATTGGGGACCCCTGCAGTGATGTTGAGAAGCAGGTTCCTGGGTAAATAGCACGCCTCTAGAACCAGAAGTCATCTCAGCCACCCCATGTGTCTATAATAATAATATGAGTAATTTGCTAAATGATCTACCCAGGTTTTTTTTTATATGGCCATAGTATCACTGAGGTGCTGTACTTTGCCTGTAGAGCAGGAAGTCTACTGTATCATGTGCCGCTAAGGACTAGGGGCCCACCTTGTTCTGGGGCCTATCAGGATATTTGCCGGTTTCCACTGGCCAGTCTGAGCTTCTATCCAGCAACCTTTAAACTTAGAATATTGTCAGAGAAGATGTACCAGATCTGCATTTTTCTCCCTACTTGCACATTTGAAAAACTCTCACCTAAAAAAAAGTTTGTACATAATATAATCTGCACAAAACTTTAAACTATACTATTTCAGAAGAGGTGACAGTTCCTAATGTTGAACAGGTTTTTGATGTCAACTCCCTCTTGTAAGTTAAGCTGCCCCAGCTTCTGCACCCCATTTTCTACTGTTCTGTATCTGCAATGATGTCACCAAATTTCAATTTATAGTAAGACCTGAGACAAGGAGAACACATCAACAACATCAATTTTGTGGTATCCCTCCTGAGGAGCAGAGAAGGTTTTAAGCAAATTAATTGTGCATTTAATAACTAGTTAAAGGCCCTTTCTACCCTTCTTCAGAAAATAAAAAAAAAAATACTCAAGCCTGTGATCTCAGTTAACATTTTATCAATTCCACTTCACCCATTTGTTAATTAATCCAATACTAGTAATCCAATTTACCCATCGAATTAAGAGAAATGGAACTTATACCACACAAATGCCTTTCAAGAAGCAGTCCATATACTTGCACATATTGTAAATGAAAGTAGAATGTTTCATTTTATTCCCAAAATGTTCCTCAAGCTCATGTATAAGGAGGAGGATGAAGAAAAAAAAAAAACACAAGATGAACATTGTTCACCCTGATTAAGTAAGAGCTCATTAAAGAGCTGTCAGTAGCTCACTTTGAATATGCATGAAGCATATAATCAGATCTCGTACCGTCACTAGAGGAGAATACGGTAAGTACAAAGGATTGATTTAATTACTTGGAGTAGGCTATAGTGGTCGAGCAGTCTTGTTACTGAAAAAATAAAAAAGGAGGCTGCATTCTAGCTGTTTAGTAAAAGAAGGGGGAAGAAAAGGCAATTTCGTACCTCCACAAAATGAAAAAAAAAAAAACAGAGAACAGAGAAAAGAACTAAGAATTTTATGCACTTTATACCTCAAACTTTGTAAAATATAAATTTACTTCTAAACACCAACTCTAGAGGAAGACAATATGGTGTGAAACATGGTTTGTTAAACTGTCTGAAAATTTAAAAAATGCAACTTTTGTGGTTTCATTTAGCAAATTTGAGCAAATCTTTTTGTAGAAGCTACATTTGCATAAATCTTGTAGAAGCTAAATTTGCGTAAATCTTGTAGAAGCTAAATTTGCGTAAATCTTGTAGAAGCTAAATTTGCGTAAATCTTGTAGAAGCTAAATTTGTGTAAATCCTGTAGAACCTAATTTATGTAAATCCTGTAGAATCTAAATTAGTTTAAATCTTATAGTACCTAAAATGGCAGCAGTCTGGAAATAGTACAAGCAATACAACTGTTTAGAAGGTAAATCTTATTAAAAAAAAAATGCATAAAATTGCACTTAATGTTCATGCAATCAGAAGCAGCTCCAATGACCGATAGTTGAACCTTCACTCCATGAAAGTTTGTAACATAAACGTGATGGAACTTGCATCAGAAGCAATTTTGACCATATAGGCTACTATCATGCAACTGGGTCAGGTCAAAATATCCCCCTTAGTGGATTATGAACATGCGTTCAGCCAAAGTTTCCTGGAGTAAAGAAAGATCAGTAAGTTGAACTGTTGCGGGCACAGCCATCGGAAAGTTTCATTGATACCCTCACCTGGTCCATTTCATCTGATTGTCAATTTTATTTTGTTAATTAATGACTGTGAATACATTAAGTAATGGCAGTTTTCTACATAAAAATATCCTCCAAATGTCAAGTATGTAAATTCCGTAAATAAATATGGTAGTTGGAGAAGGTTGTCTTTGGTGGATGATAGGATAATGCTATCAAGGGACTTAAGGCTTGGAAAAATTAGAATAATTATTAGTAATGTATTGATGAAAAGACAAAGCATTAGTAACCAGGAAAAGGAAATAAACTAATACAGAAATGTTTTTAAATGATCAATACATGTGAACACCTGAAAAACCTAAATACTTATAAGGGGAAAGTTTCATCTTCCTCACCATCCAGTGGCTCCTTTTCCAGGAGGCTCCTTGATTTTCAAGGCTTCTCAGACATTAATACAAGTATTCATAGATATGAAAACAGTAAAAGGAAGATGGAGAGGAGGGGGATACAGCTGCAGTTTTGGTGAAATGTCTAAATGGCTCAGAGACACAGCACCGCAACATAACAGCAGGAAGAGCCCATCCACTCAACAAGCAGGGAGAAAGAAAATCTACATTAACAGATCAAAGGAAAAAGATCCAAAAATTCAGGTTAGAGACATTTATGGAGGCCTCAAATTTACGTATTTTTTAAAAATAAATATATGAATGTGTCAATTGTGACTTTATTGTATTTATAATTTATGACTTCAGTGATGCTTCCTCGAGGTAACACCGATGTAACCTTATGAGGCCTTGACAAACCCTGACAAAAAACAGATCAAACTAGACATAATGGAAGAGTCATCACATGTAACCCAATATGATTGAATTTTGACATAATGCTGCTGTGGATGAATACATGACTTACATATCAGTTTGCATTGCTTTACGGTGTGTTAAATTTCACAGGCAGACTTACATGTGCTAAAAGGAGTCGGCAATCACACTCTGGAATAGGCATTTAATGCATCAATATTAATAACCATGTATTATTAGTAAGATTAAATTCAAAATGAATATACAAGATGACTGGCAATTTTAAAAATAGGCGGCATAGACATAATTTTACAGATGACGGGTAACATGCTCTGTATCTATTAGATCAAAAGGTACAAAATGTCTTCAGAAGGGGATCTACGGTACTTTCTCTAGAGCCTGTCATAGAGTATATATTAGCCGCAGGGGTATTTATAAGTGACACAAGTTAATGCAATCTCTATTACTACATAACCCCATAGGGACTAACATGATGTGCCTTTAAACCTTCTTTGACCAGTTCAGTTTTTTGGTTTTACCAGTGTTTCCATCTAAAAGTATAACTACAGAGCTTTCAGGATTTACGTAGTTTTGGTCAATTTATCTACTATCTGATGTGCATGTATGGTTATGGGGGCAATGACCTACAGATTTCACCCCAAATCAAAGAAACCAATATACAGTGGTGCTCTCTTAAATCTGTCCATGATGTCCAAGCATGTGACTCTCTCAGTCAATTAACCATGAAAGTAACTTTCAATACAGGTATCTTTAGTGGCCTGCCGTTCCATTGCCACCCAATGTAGTTTTATCAAAGTAACATTTTTCTTACAACATGTTGGGCAGGTAATAACATAGGACATCAAGAAGTGCAGGACAAATCTGATCTGACTAAATAACTGGATAATTCAGAGAGTGCGTTAACTCTTTATGCTGTGTATTACCATTAATCAGAGTTGCTGGGGTCACAGCACACTGAAAACGGATATGGGAGTTTGTCACTGTCAATATTCAGTCCTCTAAGGCTACTTTCACACTGGCGGCAGGCCTGATCCGGCAGGTGAAGGGTGCTGCCGGATCAGGCCTGCCGCAATGACATGTGTGGAGCCGGAACCGCGCTCCTGCCCCACACATGTCACACAGTATATACATACACATAAACATACACACACATATACGCAGACAAATACACATACATACTTACATGCTCCCCGGCAGGTCTTTGGAGCGTCAGAGGGACAGGACGGCTCACACAGGTCACGATTCCCCACAGCGCCCTCTGCTGGGCGCCTGGTGGAATCGTCATCTGTGCGCGCCGTCCTGTCCCTCTGACGCTCCGAAGACCTGCCGGGGTGCATGTAAGTATGTATGTGTGTTTGTATGTCTATATGTGTGTGTATGTTTATGTGTATGTATGTGTCTATGTGTAGCCGGATCCGTAATGGACTCCATTGAAAGTCAATGGAGGGCGGATCCAGTTACCATTATGGTCACACCAGACGGATCCACCCCCATTGACTTGCATTGGGGGTCATTCCGGATCCGTCTTGGTGCGGATGCCTGGACCGGAGAGCAAACCGCAGCATGCTGCGGTTTGTTCTCCGGTCTGAAGACGGAACGGAATGCTTTCAGGAGCATTCCGTTGTCTTCAGTTCAGTTTTGTCCCCATTGACAATGAATGGGGACAAAACTGAAGCGTTTTATTCCGGTATTGAGCCCCTATGACGGAACTCAATACCGGAATTTTAAAACGCTAGTGTGAAAGTAGCCTAAACCTGAGAAATGATTCTTTTCATTTTTATACAAATAGGGTTTTCTGTGCACTGTGGGTGGACTGATCTGTTTAGTGCACAAGACTTGCATTGCTATCAGCTTTGAAATCTCAGGGATAGTCAATTAAAGAAGATAAGATATAAGATGTGGAGGAGCTGGGTGGTTTTACTGGTGGAGAAATGGCGCCCCAAACTCAGTGGTCCCACCCATGGAACACCAAAAAACTTACCTGCATAAAAATAAAAAGAGGTACCATATTTTTCGAACTATAAGACGCATCTAGGATTTGGAGGAGGAAAATAAGAAAAAAAAAATATTTTCCAAATATTTTCAGAGGAGAAACCCAAATCAGAAACTCATTCTTCATTAGACTTTCATCATACCTCAGATCAGACCCCTCAATCTCTATCAGCCTCAGATCAGACACCGTAGTCTCCATTAGCCTCAGATCAGCTTCCCATTAGAACCCCCCCAGCCTCCATTAGCCTCAGATCAGACCCCCCCAAGCCTCCATTAGCCTCAGATCAGCCCCCCATCAGTCAGATCAGACCTCCAATCAGCCTTAGATCGGACCCCCCAGCCCCAATCAGCCTCAGATGGAACCCCACAGCCCCCATTAACCTCAGATCAGCCTTCCAAATCAGACCCTATCAGCCTCAGATCAGACCCCCCAAGTGGCACTCAGCCTCAGATAACCACCCTCAGCCCCCATGGATACCACAGCGGGAACAGGAAGACGACTAGGGGAGGTGAGTACAGCCAGCGCAATGCTGCCCTCACCTCCCCGTGCTTCCCACATGTTTATGACCACTTCCATAACAGAAGCAGTCATTAGCAGTCAGACTATAAGACACATTACCACTTTCCCCTAATTTTTGGGGGGAACAAAGTGAGTCTTATAGTTCAAAAATATGGTTATTTTCAGGCTTTGAGGACCAGATTTTCACAATAAAGGTATGGTTATGTTTTGTGGGACCAACCCTACATGCTAGTAAGCCTACTGAGAAACAAATATGGAGGTGACTGACTACTTTTAATCAATTAAGGAAATAATACGGCATTAAAATGTTCTGAGAACCTATGCAGTCGTTTGCAACTTTCAAGTTGCTGCCAATAATCAACTTGGATTGCATGAAGCCACAGTGTGGCCTGTTAATTATTTCCGATAAATCTATATATAAAAATCTAACACTCTAAAACTGTGACATCAATTATACAAATTGGGATCCTTCTGATAAAAAGAGGCATTTTTTAGGATTTGAGGACTGGATTTTCTGTGAAGAACCTTACAAAAACAAAAAACAACAAACCAAAACTAAGTTACACAAAAAAGTTGTTATCAGTTATACAAAGGGGGATCCTTTGGATAAATATAATGCATATAAAATAAATCACCTGCTAACGACACAAAACGGTGTCACTCCGCATCAGTCTTTACTTTGCGGGAGAAACAATATACAGAAACCTGCATTTTAGCACTTGTGCTCAACAGGCACTTAATGGTATGAAATGATGGACACAGAATCCCATCCTTTCTAATAATCTTGTGACAAAAGCTAAAAAAGACATCATCCCATTAACTAGTGATCTGAACTGCTAATGCAGAGTACTTCCTGGTGCCTTTTATGTCCAATGTGGCTATTTAAAAAAAAAAAAATCTCACTAGGCATTCATTGTGAATAACAGACTCATTCATCTTTTATCTCGATCTCTTCTGAGGAGAGCGTGAGTGAGGCTGAAGGTGTCATTGATATGATGAAGTGGAAATTAATCAGAATTTCTCTCATATTTTCCTCATCACACCAATTTACCTTTGTAAAAATTTACCTCCATTGGGAGCGTTTGGACGCAGCCCCCTGTTGTATTCTTTATAATTTTTTTTTTCTTAATGCAGAATAGCCAAAGAGCGCGTCAATTGAAAAGCACCAGGGCCTGGACACAAAAAGCATTCGAAATTCTCATTTAGTTGTCTTTATTTTGCTAGCGCCATGTGGTCCTTGAAGATGTAGAAAACACGGGAAGCCAAGTAAAGATCAGAGCAAGCTCATTAGCATTCTGACCAAACTGGAGTGGTGGAGATGTATAGTTTGGCTCGTTTGTCGTTTTGAAAGCTGCCGGTGGTAAGCTTTTCTATTTCATTGTGCTTTTGTCTTTTGGGGAGTTTTTTAACGCAGCAGGGTGTTTGCCAGCTCCTGGGCTGCACAAGGCATTGTGGGAACCTTTCCTGAATGGTCAGCCTATAGTATCACTATAGTGTAAGTCACAAAGTTTTTCACTCCCTATTTATACGGGAAAAATTACACCAATTTATCGGCTTCTGCTGACGCGGTCAGCCGTGACCTACCTTAACACTTCAATTAAAAAGTTGAAGAATAAAACTGCAAGTGAACTAAATTGTAACGTAGGGTGGGGGGAGTCTTAGGGCTGTCGAGATGTTCCAACATCACATGACGAAGCAATTAGCAGGAAATTGAATATTTATTAAGGACCTGCGGATGAACAGGAGAAAAACATATTTCCTGACAATATTTAAAAAAAAAAAAAGTGGATCTTTAAACAAATACATCTCTGTTCTACAGAAGGCAAGGAGACTCCTGGCAAGATTAGTTTACGCTTCGGAATTATGTAAATACCGTATTACCTCTCAGAAGACCTCCGCAAGTTATTACCCTGCCCATTTCATTTTTTTTATTATACATAAGGCTTACTTTGATGGGTTATAAAGACTACATTAATGCCGCCACATCCTACACGTCTCCAAGTTGCAGTTAAATGGATAAAAGTCTTTTTGGATGAATTTATCTGCTAAATCCTTGTGGCTGCCCTCCTATCTTGGATGATGACCCAAAAGAATGTCAACAGCTCATTTCCCAGAAGGCAGCGAAGAGTCACTATGCAAGTCATAATCTGCTCACTCTCAAAGAACCGTTTCAAACATTGCATTTCACAAGCTGTTAAAAATGAGGGGGGGAGAAAAAAAAAAAGTCACTCATCTCCCGACCACCCTGATAAAACATGCCTTATGTGTGCATTCTGAATCGCTTTACTACGCGGCCATACTGGGTTTATGTTTATGCAAATCGCTTTTTATAAAATGTCTCGGCTTAGATGACAATGTGCTATATTCCTGCTACCTAGAAATACATTGTAGAAGGAGACAAAGGTCTCTGCTTTTGCATTAACTTAATTAATCTTCGTGTTAATTACTTGGCAATAACGAGCGTATTACCTTAACTGTAAAACGAATCCAGTCATTTTTAACGTGTCAATTTTACCAAAGCATCAAGATCATCCTAATCTGGAAAGATTCATTTCAAATCTTAATTACATGATGTAGAAGTAGACATTTTGAAGATTTATTAGTACGTAATAGGTTCTCAAAGAAGAAACAGCCCACAATCCATAAAATAAAGACTGGCAATATAAGGAATGACCCTACAACTGAACCTTCAACTAAATTAATGGTCACTTAGCAGTCTGACCCTCTTGGGAAGTGGGTTCACGTAAAATCCATTTTGCTGTTGACAGCAGTGGTTCTAGGCACAAACAACCACCACTTATTTTCGATGGGAATAACAATTAGGTTACGTTCAGGTTACATATAGCTTTCCCCCAGGTCTGAACCAAATGAGGGACATCTGCATAGATATGTAAATGTCCACCCTGTGCTATCTGGGACTCCAGGAAACTTCAAAAACATACTGATAGTTTAAGTTCTATTGGGCGTCCAATCAACTTCACTATACAGATTAGGCCATCAACCTTCTCTTCCAACTTCCCCATAGACCTGCATGCTAGGCTTAATTCAATAAAGAGATGAGGAGGGGAGACCAATCTGCCTCCAGCAACAAAGAACTGATCATTTGAAATCCAACATGGCCCCAATCCATTTCCCCAATATCTGGCATTGGTGGTCAGTCGTGAATTTATTCTATTTTTAAGATAAGGAAATTCGTTTTTTAGCCCCACTGGGGACATGTTGTAACTGAAGGCAACGTCAGGCACAGCAATACAGAATATGTTTAAACTATATAGTCAATAAAATAATAAAAGTATGCACCCATCTGCCACAGCAATAGATGCACATGCTGAATATTGTGTAAGTGCGTCTTGTGCCACCAAAGCAGCTTGGCCCAACAAGTCATGGATGCCACAAGACCTCTTAAAGTGGCCTATGGTTTGTGGTACAAAGCTTTCATCAAGAGATCCTTTGGGTTCTATAACTGGTGAGGTGTGGCCTCCATGGATCAGACTTGTTTTTCCAGGACAACCCACAGTTGCTTGATCACACTGAGATCAAGGTAATTTAGAGGCCAAAATAACAGCTTGAACTCTTTGTCTAGCTCCTCAAATCATCAGTAATCAACATTTGCCGTGTGGCAGGTGTATTATCCTGCTGAAAGTGGGAACTGCTATTAGGGAATATCACCATCATGAAGCAGTGTGCTTGGACCACATTAATCTTTAGCTAGGTGGTACATGTCAGTAGCACTGGTTGTCAGGACCTAATTTTTACTAACTGAATATAGTCCAGAGCCTTTGGTGGTATAATAGAGTCAGTATGGGCACTCTGAAGGGTCTGTCACCACACTGCCCCATAAGGAGCAAGCTGTAATGCTTTACCTCTTCTGACACCTTAATATCATCGCAAACATTAACATTTTTTAGCAATTTTTGCCAGTTTCTCTTCTGTTGGACTGCCCCTCAAAAGCATGATCTACAGTTCACTAGCTGAACTTCCTTTAACCTCTATGGGTTGGTACTAACCACTGTATCACGGACCACCCCATGAGACCTGCCATTTTGGAAAGGCTCTGGCCCAGTTATTTAGCCATCAGAAACTGGCCCTAATCAAAGTCACTCAGATCCCTACATCTGCCCATTTTTTATTTTGAGTCCATCAACTTCAAGAACTGATTGTTCACTTGTTGCACGTTACATATCCCATCCATTGATTGGTGTCATTGTTTTGTGGGAATCAATGTTATTCAATTCATGTCTAGCCAATTTGATATATATTTTTTTCCTAGAAAAAATCACCTGCTTATACCTATGAAATGCAGTTGTTATTAAAGCCGTTGTCATGGCTCAGTAAGGGATTGTCTGACATTAAAACTTTGTTTTTTTAAATTATAAACGGCACCACTCTTGTTCACAGGCTGTGAGTAGTATTGCAGCTCAGAGCCGTAATGCTATACACAGCCCATGGGTAAGAGTGGTGCTGTTTCAAGGGGGATTTTTGTTATATAATCTCATTTAACCTCTTTAAGTCATACATACTTCAATGGACTTCAGCATCTTGTTTTTTAATATTTACGTTTAATGACCTACGGGAAATATGAAGTAAAAAATGAGCTTACGTTATATGTCACATTTCACGTGGCCTCAATATATTTGAAAAGAAACCAAAGGTGATTCAAACCTTTGTACAAAAATGCATTGCCCACCAATTTTTTCTGGGTATTAGTACAATCTGCTTCCCGTACTTCTAACTATATGTGATCTATGAATAGGAATCTAGTAGTAATAATAAGCATAAAGCATGACTGTCTTTTCCTGCACTTTCATGAACAGTAAACTTATAACTGGGGGGATAATAAACTCCAATCATGTGTGACAAACAATACATTTCCAAAATCTTAGGTAAACCATTAAACTTAGAAAAAAAGGCAACTCCATGATGCATACACTAATTATTAATAATGGTAAAAGAAAGAATTATATTTAAAGAAAATTGTATTTCTCACATTTTTACTCCTACATTGGATGGTGTTTAACATGGTTTATCCTATCAATCTAATATCTATCTAATATCTAACTACCATATCTATCTAATCTATCCATCGTATCTATCTATCTATCCATCGTATCTATCTATCTATCTATCTATCTATCCATCGTATCTATCTATCTATCTATCTATCCATCGTATCTATCTATCTATCTATCTATCCATCGTATCTATCTATCTATCTATCTATCCATCGTATCTATCTATCTATCCATCGTATCTATCTATCTATCCATCGTATCTATCTATCTATCCATCGTATCTATCTATCTATCCATCGTATCTATCTATCTATCCATCGTATCTATCTATCTATCCATCGTATCTATCTATCTATCCATCGTATCTATCTATCCATCGTATCTATCTATCTATCCATCGTATCTATCTATCCATCGTATCTATCTATCCATCGTATCTATCTATCCATCGTATCTATCTATCCATCGTATCTATCTATCTATCCATCGTATCTATCTATCTATCCATCGTATCTATCTATCCATCGTATCTATCTATCCATCGTATCTGTCATATCTATCGTATCTATCTATTATCACATTTACAGTGCCAGCTGAAAAGATGCTGATTTTTTCTTTAATTAATTCAAAGTAAAATAATGATAAAATTTCGAGAATTTAGAGACAATTCCTAAAAGACGATTCAAAAGATCCACTCACTTTCTTTGGAGTCTGGGACTTAAAGGCCAGATGTTGCACAAATGACCAACAATTGAAGGTTAGAATAAATTAATGACTGATTTCTGAGCTTTGATGGAATTAGCCATACACTCCTTTTCTCAAAGTGCCATGTGAATGTTCTCCCGTTAAACATTATTCTCTCACTCTCCTTTTTTTTTTTCTTTTTTTTTGACAAGCGAGGCCACCCGGCAGAAAACAACTGATGCAAAACCCAGGAGTAATCCCTCTGTTTAGTTCAACACCGTGGTTAGCCTTAACACTGCCTCTATTATCCAATGGATTTAGAGGAACTTTCATTTATCTCTTGCCCTATGGCTCCAACTTTCGAGCTAAGGAAGAAAAAAAAAGGGGGGATTGGGGCTTTTCCGATGTAAATAGATTTACTTGTGAATACAAAAGAGTATTTTGGCCAACGATTAAAAGTATCTAATGGAAAGCTGCCGTGCACATATTTGGGATCTCCACATAAACATAGATGAAAGCTGATTATGAAATCAAGCAACTCAAGGTACTGACTGGGGTGGGGGGGGGGACTGACTGCACAGCAAATCGGCGCTATGGCAGTACTTCAAGGAGCCAAGAAAACAATAGGGTGGGGGAATATCAATTAACAAGGAAATATGGCTTACATGAAGCAAGCTGAAAACTCGCATGCTAACAGACTGGTCTGGCGGGGGATGGTAAGCTGCATTCCAATAGGCCAAGCTTCATTTAAATTGTTCCCAGTCTCAAGTATTGACCACTCATGCATGATGATGAAAACACCAAGGATGCTTTTGCTTATTACTCATCACTCAATGGTTACTGAATGAGTCATCTTACATAACCGCCAAGTAGGTTATCAATACTGATATTTGATGGCCGTGATAACTACTTTGTAGGGTTACACTCTTTTTCTATAGGAAAGGCATAGTCTGTACTTAAAATGTCATAGGCAAACTGTTGATTTTGCAGGAGGTAGGTGTCATTGGTCATGCATTTCTCCTGCAAAGGCCAAATGGTTTATTACATTTATCTATTAAATAGTTAGCGCAAGCTCATAGACGGGCATGGAGACCCCTTTTTTTGACATTTATATTTCCTAATAGGGAATATGACAATGGTTTGTTGAGAGGAGAGCATGCCTTTCTAGGTTGTACATTAAGCACCATATATAGCTGTAGACTGAGCAGCATTTACAGCGACCCATGCCAAGGGCATCACAACGAGGAGGACAACAAACACTTCCAACGTTTTGTGGCTTGTCAAATGTAACACAAATAATCATCTGATGTGTCTCAACCATTTTGGCCTCTTTTGTGTATGGACAGCTTAAAAAAAGGACAAACCAAGTAGATATGGCTGTGTGGCATTAACGCAGGCTTCTATGGTCCCTTCACACACCATGGCTGTAGATGTAGAACTCACAGGTAAACTGTTCCTTATAAAGACGTAAAAGTTGCTACGAGGTACAAATAATGATGCTTTTAAGGCAGCGTGATCGATACAGATAATAAATTATAGTTTTAGATATGTCACCCAAATGTATTGGCAACAAGGCCTGAGATGATAATTCTTGCACTGAAAAATGCTTTAATAGGGACAATCCAAACATTTGCTTCCTCAGCGACATCATTTTCTCCAAGATGGATGTTGACAGTGTATTGAAGCATTAAAAGGTTTGTCCAAGTTATTTTTTTTTTTTACTCTAACTCCAAAATCACCTGATCTCCACTGTTTGGTTCAAACTGTTTGGCTCCTGGGCTATCTTTAGTTGACTTCTGGTTCCCATCTGTCAACTACTGTGGACCGGCCTTAGCGTGATGTGTCCCATGACTGAGCAGTGACATACTGCTTGGCGACATGTAACTGTTGAGGTTAGTCATTGGCTAAAGCAATGCACGCAACCCTGTCCATTCAGGATGTTTAGTAGTCCACTGAAGACAGCCCAAGAGCCAGAAATCTTGAACCGAGTGGTGGGGACCAGGTGAGTATGGATTTCAGATAGGGACTGGATGACCAAGTCTGTATGGACTTCTCCATAGGACCTCATGTCTGGGAGTTGTATTTAAAAAACAAAAACAAAAAAATCCTGAACAACCCCTTCAAGGCCTCCATACACATTAGACTATTGTCTGCCGAACCCAGTGGTGTAGGACTGTCTGGCGATCTAATGTGCATGAGGACTTTCGTCCGCCCCAACAGATGATGTTGGGGCAAAGAAAAACTAGGCAGGTTAAACTTCATTGCCTGCTCCTTTTGTTCTCCTAGAAGATAATTCTTTGCCAGAGGTGAAGTTGGAAGAGATAGCGGTTGAAAGTGGTCAGCTACACAGACAGCTACTGAAGGGGTATAGGCACTGGAATGACACTGTTTTAAGCATTCTGGAAACTTCTATCCAATCTAGATGCTTCAAAATTACTACAGGAATATACCAGATCTTCACAGCAGACAGAGCGCTAGTCTGGGGCATGCAAATAGTCACAGGTTTAGTGTGAAACTAATCAGCTACTGGACAGGTTTGCAATTAAATGGGTAAACTAAATTGCTTTTACTCAATTAAGATAACAAACAATGATGGCTCATGCTGATAGGGCTGCTCGTCAATGGCTGGACAATGAATATTCACGCAGTGTTTGTTTGCAGGTGCCTGTATCTGATCAGAGGTGACATTTGCAGTATGCCAGTACACAGCAATTCAACAATAATAATGACATTACACAAAAATGTAAAGAAGCAGTAAAAGGTTAGTAAAAGCTAATTACTACTATAGTTGATTTCAATGCATTGTTGCTGGAGGTGGAGTAACTACTCTACGTGTGAAGTCATGTCAGATATAGGCAGGCCACGGATATACTACCCTAAATCTCCGAGTGGTGGAATTAACAGGTGGGGTAACTACATGCAGGTTACTCTGGTATGGGCTACAAACTCATAAAAATTTCAATAATTCACTCTTCTGATTTCACTGGTGATAACCAGATTACATGGGTTGAGACTGTTTACACCAGATTGCAGAAATGCAAAGTATGGGGTATGTGCAATTAAGCAAATCCTTCAATTAACTAACCCCCTCCCCCCACAAAAACACACATTTCTAAATTAAACGTTTGCAAATTGCCTGTAGTCGTATCCCTGGAAATGGCCACTTAACGTAACAGACTGCTCAACTAAAATGCTATCTTTTACACTAAGTTACTGTGATGTGTGGGGACTCCACAGAACAAGACTATTTCTGCTTCCGAGGCCAACTCAGAGTGGAATATCTCTAGACTGTTTTCCCACGTGCTTCATTCTGATCAGAAGGGTCAGACACCTAACCTATCAAAAACTGACAGTTTATCCTAATAGGGTCATCAATGTTTTGGTCTTATAAAACCCCTTTATTAACTATGGTGACTGATTTTGATGTGCTTCATTAGCCATTGCCTGCAGTCAACCTATGGAGAATATGTAGAGGCTGGAGAAATACAAAAAAATTTAAAGTGCTATACATTTTTTAAGAGGTTAGGCTCAAAATAAGGAAATCCTAAAGGAGGAGACTTCATTACAATAGTGGCAGAGTTCAACATACATGACCAATATTAGAAGCTCGGCCGATATTCGTTCAGCAGATGTCAGGGCAAAAGAGGACTGTCCATGATGAATTTAAACATAACCGTTTGCTTTTGAGGGAAATAAGCCGCCACCTGAGGTGTCTGACAGCAGCTTCTTCTTCTCCACCCACTAAGATCCAGGGGTGCACAACCTTTTCTGGATGGGGGCCACATTGTCACACTGGACCAATTCCAAGAGCCGAAAAGACAACTGAAAGGGGTATGAACAACTGAAATATTGTACTTATGGCATATTGTACATACGGTATATACTATAAATGTCTGGTAACACTTCCAGCTAATGGAAGAAAGACGTGAGCAGCCACAAGACACAGACATACATGTCTGTTACCAGATGGTTGGGGGCTGCACAGAATGGTATCGAGGGCCCCAGGTTGCGCACCCCTGACGTACACACTTGTCCATGTATATGGGGGAAGGGGGGGTTGGGAGGACAAAAAGAGGCCGCCAGCCAGAGAAACGTAAAGCAACCTTTATGGGTAGAAAACTATTTTCAGGGAAAAAATATTTCTTCCCCACTCCAAATGTCCAGTCCCCTGGATCAAGCTCCCACCTGCACCAGAATGCAATGATCTTCCATGTCAAGATTCTCCCGATTCAGTTCATTTGTATTAATTTAAGTAATTTAAGTATTGTCTCACAAGATATAGTAACTCATAATGAGCGTAATGATTACCATTAACAACGGTTACCTACGATTGGATTTTCCTCTATGGCATCCTTCAGGCCACTGTAATTGAATGTATTATTACTCATTTTAAATGAGCGTATTAAATGTTAAAAATCTAGGCCTGGGAGTCAATGTCCACATGCAAAAAAAACAGATTCATCTTGTTTGACTAAGAACATCAATAGAAAAGCAAATGAACTACTAAAGTGCCCTAATTAACTATTTTGCAAGTGAATGCAGACATTAGTGCAACACTGGAGCGGGTAAAGACTACTGCATGCGAGGTTTGTTTCAGTTAACATTTCAATGAACCAATTAAATAATCATTTTCTCCCAGCACACAATTGGGTGCTGTGAACATCATTTGTTCCGTCACTATGTGTTTAAGAGAAATTTAACGCTAAAGTAGCCGAAGGGGAAATATTCACAGATAAGGAAAAAAGATATTAATTGCTATGCACTGTATTATAGCCGTGAGCAATGAAATCCTTCAAAATGTACCTGATGGAATGTACTGTAATGAGATTCTGTCCAAAAGGTTGGACATCAAAAGTTATAGAAATTTGGTATTGAGGTTGTGTACAAGTGACACCTAAGGTTTGAAGGGGTTGTCTCACCAAGCCCAAATCTTGGGCGTTGCAGATCCAACCCCCGAATCCCCTAGAAATCTTCTGTTACTGCTGGGGAAACTTTGCCTGGTCACAGATTTCGACAATGTTTTAGTTCATGGTGCATGAGGTTGTGTAGAAGTGACACCTGGGGTTTGAAGAGGTTGGTCTCCCCAACCCGAATCTGGGCCTTTGCGAGTTCAATTCTTGAACCCCTGAGCAATCTGCTGTTATTGCTGGAGGAAGCCTTGCCTGGTCACAGATTTCCACAATGTTTTATTACATGGTGATAATTCACATTCATGGATGAATCTGTACTATATTGCCCAGGAGCCACTCTTACTTGACCTCTGCTCTATCTGCTCTACTTAGAGAAGGTTTCCGGGATTAAGATACTAATGACCGATCCTCAGGATCAGTGGGTGTCCGACTAACAGAACACCTGCCGATCAACTGTTTGAAGAGGTGTTCCGTTGAGCGTCACGGCCTTTTCCTACGCCAATGATGTCACATTCATCAGTCACATGTCCTAGGTGCAGCTCGTTCCCAATCAAGTAAATGGGCCTATATTGAAATACCAAACACAGCCACTATACAATGTATGGTACAAAAAGCGCTAAATAAAACCACACATATAAGTGGACCCTTAAAAAATTGGACACCTGTAATATTAATAAATATTCATGAAGATATACACTGATTCATGAAATAATTAGTGCATATGAAAGAGATACATTTGGGGGTCATTTATGACCAGATATACCTCACTTTTTTGGCGTATATCTGACAGATTCTGTAGCACGCCATGTCGTGGTAGAATCTGCAACTTCTTTCCTGCTCACGCCAGGTGGGCGTGAGCAGGAAAGTGGGCTTGGCATCGGTGGGGAAGAGGGCGGGCTGGTAGTCCTGTCTCATTCATCATTTTCTACCCCTGGTTTGCATTTAGAATACGGTGCTGGATACGTCGAAGTTATGTAGAAGCCGGCGCCTCTACATAACTTCAGCGATGCACTGCCAGCTATAGGGCTTATTAAGACCGGCGTTTTAGACTAAATGTGCCCCATAGTTTACCACCTATGCGCACTGAGTATGTCTGTCTCAATTATCTATTGAATTGATTTTCAAAAACATTTCTACAAATTGTTTGTATAATTTTTGAGTAACCCGTCGCTCAATATCAGAATAATTTTATGAAATACAGTTACTGGACTCAATCACAATGTGCTTAATTGTCGTAGGGAGACGTAGTCAAAATGTAATTTCGCATGGGCCAATTTCATCCCAGAATCAGTGCTGACTGATGAAACACAAGTTGATCGTCTTTTGTTTTTACATGACCCATGCAAACGGAATGGGGGGCGAATGATCATTCAGTTTACATACTGTTGACTGCAGATCCCTGTTTACACAGAGCAATGTGTTGCAGGCAAAAAATGAGTTTTGGTGTCGCATTAAAGATGCCATCATCCCAAATACAATTGTTTGCTCATAGTTGGGTTAACACACAGCAAACATTGGGAAAGAGCGTTTTTCATTTACAACATTGGCCCATGTAAAAGGACCTTTTGATCACATGCACACGGTGTGTCTGTATCTCAGTCCACAAACGAAATACAGATAATTTCCGTGTGCATTCCAAATTTTTCTCACTCCCATCAACAGAAATGACTATTCTTGTCTGCACTGAGGACCAGAAAAGGACGTGTTGAGTAACGGCCACGTGGACCAGCAATAAATATGGATGTCCGCATAGCCCCATAGAAATGAATGGGTCAGTGTGCTGTGTGCTGAAAAATATGGTTGTGTGCATGAGGCCTACATGCAACAGATGAGAAGTGCCTTGGGTTATGTTGGAGACTATGGGGGAGGTTCTATGAAATGCTACAGAAGACATGTAGTAGTATGTATTGTGCTGGCTCACATTCAATCTCAGCCTCCTAAAAATCTTGTAGCACCCTGGGATAGAGCAACAAAAGACTTGATCCCTGGGAAAAAAAACATTGTCCTTTTCAGAATGCTAATCTGGTATATCACTCGCTGGTCCACCCCTGCAAGTACTTCTGCCTGTGCAGACAATTAAAGGAATACATTGATTTAATACGTCTTATCGTTCAATATTACAACTTGTAATTCACGCTAACTAGATAATCAAAATAGTTTTGTTCCCCTCCTCCTCCTCTTTATTTAAATACTCGCTTCTTGATGAAACTTGGTAGATGCTGCATATCTCATGATTAACGGACATCGTCTAAAGCATCCCGGTCCTCTAATCTTCCTAAAATCCCTTTTCATCCGATTGTTTAAGAATGCTTGAAAGGCTAACACCAAGTCTGAGGCTAGTGCACATTGGGGGATGGGAGCCTCTGTAGGTTAGCTAATTAAACTGTTTGTCTTCTGAAACATTTAACTGGCTTTAGAGATTATTCTAATTAAGAATGATGTTAGATGTATTTTTTAATGTAGCCATTAAAATTAGTCATAATCCAGCAATCTCATGCACTGAGCTATGTAAATAGAATAATGAGCAGAATTTACAGTGCTCCCCCGCCCCACTCCATTTTTTTTCGATTTTGAATCAGCAGAATATGTCATGTAGCAAACGTGTGTGGCGTAGATCGCTGCAAAACTATAAAGGTGGCCATACACGTTAGTCTAAAGTTGATCAACCAAAACAAACACTCGTCGGGTGAAATCGAACTACGAACGATCGTATTAGCAGACAGATGACAGACCATTATTGTTTGAAAAGAACTTGGCTGAGTTTAATAGTTTCTTCCGAAGATCGGACAAAAAAGCTTTCTTTGAAAGAACGTCTCAAAAAAGTTGGGACAAGGGCAACAAAACGCTGGAAAAGAAAATGGTACTAGTACTTTAAAATAAGGCAAAATCGAAACCTGTTCTGTGGTCAGATGAATCAAGATTTGAAATTTGATTTGAATTTGTTTTTGGAAATGTCATGCCGTCCTGCAGTTTGAAGAGGAGAGGGACCATCCAGCTTGATATCAGCACACAGTTCTAAAGCCTGCATCTCTGATGGTCTGGGGTTGCATTAGTGCCTATGGCATGGGCAGCTTACACACCTAGAAAGGCGCTATCAATGCTGAACAGTATGTAGAGGTTTTAGAACAGCATATGCTTCTATCAAGACAACGTCTCTTTCTGGGAAGGCCTTGCATATTTCAGCAAGACAGTACTAAACTATACACTATATATCTATTACAACAGCATGACTTCACAGAAGAAGAGTCCAGGCGCTGAACTGGCCTGTCTGCAGTCCAGACCTTTCACCAATAGAAAACATTTGGTGCATTATGAAATGAAAAATCCGGCAAAAAAGGACTCAGGGCTGTTGAGCAGCTAGAACCCTACATCAGACAAGAATGGGACAACATTCCTCTCCCAAAGCTTTAGCAATTATTGGTCTCCTTACTTCCTAGAATGTCGTTAAAAGAAGAGAGGAAACTACACAATAGAAGACATGGTTCTCTCCTAACTATTTTGAGATATGTTGCTGCCATTAAGATCTAAAGTAGGTAATTTTTTTTTCACAAAATGGTAAAATATCTTGCACGCCGGCTTCTTGTGGGATTGAATTTGGGCCATTGTGTTTAATGATGGTTCATGTTTACCACTGTTCCATACATAATGGCGTCGGTTTGTAGGGGGTGTGAACTGGTGCCATTGTGCTTTGTATCTTGCTTTATTTCGCACTGCTAGGGTTAACTTTTCCTGGCTGTGTATTTGCACCCGTTTGTCTTATGTATTCATTTGCCGCAAATATGGCATGCGCCAAACTTTCCGACGTTTTTACCTCACAAGAGTCGTTAAAATACCATAATAAAGGATTTTCTCAGCATGTGAACTGTTAGTGCAGATTACTCCCTTTGCAATGCAAAGGGTGAGACCTGGGGAAAATCTTAGTCAAAGTCCACAAGTGACACATGCAGATTTTGGTGCGGAAACACGTATGGAAAGTCTGCATAAACTACACTGCCGTGCGCATATACCCGTAGAGGCCCTATACACTATAGTAGGTCTAGTCCGGGGCATGTTCATTCCATAACTTTCTTGTTGGATAGGGATACACCTTCCTTTACAGCTCATGTCAAACCGTAAAAGAGATCTTAGCAAACCCAACGTTGCAAACAATAAGGAGCTTGTGTCAGCTCATTAACCAACGTAGCAGGGCATGATGCTTTTTATTTGGCTTTTTGTTTTTTTTCATTCCCGTGTCCACAAACAAAGCTGGCATAAAATCAAAAGACGACTATGGATTTAAGCCAATATGCTAATGGAACAGTCACTAAACCATAATCTTGTAAGATTCTGCTCGTCAAGTACTATAGGAAGTAAAACCAGTAAGAAGACATTGGAATTATGATTGCAGTACACACAACAGGCCGCCTCTATCACAACTCAGAAGGGTATTATAAGCTAAACACTTTTTTCCCCCCTTACTGCTGAAAGATTATACTGGTTATCCCATTAAAGTTGGTAAAATGCCATTCTTGTGTCTTAAAGCTCAAGCAATGGAGGTCAAGAAGTATATACTGCGTCTTACAAGGCGAGTGTGGATGTAATCTTCCCAAAGTTACAATAATTAATGTTAAGCTTCTTTAGCAATACGTTTCTGAAAGAAGTTGCCTGATAATATACTTAGAGGCTGGCTAGCTGTTTGTGTTACAAGATGCGGCTTCCATGCAGCTCACGTACGTCAGCTTAAATCTTTAGTCAAACGAGGGCGATGATGAGCCGCCTGACTTATAAACGAGAAATAATACTTAAACACACATAGGTGAAACGGGCAGACAGCCGATGATAGAACGCTCTGACCGGCGGTTTTAAGAATGTCATGGATTTACCCTTCTCGGATAAGCTCCCTTTTCTACTCAACGTCACAAGGTGCGGATGTGAATCCTGACAAGCCGGAAAGGAGAATTTTATTTAAGTTAAAAAAAAAAAAAAAAAAAGTCGCTGTCCATAAACCGTTGAGAAGAGCTCCGAAATGACAGATTTGATTACTAATGCTCAAGAGAAACCAAAAGAAAAATTCCCCTTCTCACAGAGGGAAATTGATTTTTATTAAATTCCTGATATTATAGCAGCGGCATATGCCAAAGCGTTGCACACAGAATGTAATGACATATGGACATATACCCTATATTGAGTACAGACAGATACAGGGGCGGATTGGCCATAGACCTTACAGGGAAATTTCCCGGTGGGCCGATGCCCAAGGGGCCACCTGCGCCCTCCTCATGGCCGGCCAATGGAAGTTTTTGGGGATGTATTTTGTGCTGATGGCAGTATTTTGTGATGGGTTGTTGTATTTTGCTCTGTTTGGGTGGTATACTGTTCCACAATATAGTATTGCTAGCCTTTCCTTCCATCAATTTGGACCCAACTACAAAACGGGGCCACTTTTAGTATTTTTTCCAGGGCCACTTTAAGTTCCCAGTCCGCTCCTGGACAGATACAATCTAAGACCAATTGAATAGATAAAAAAGGTGTGTAAACGAAATCATAATACTTAAAGGGGTTGTCCCAATGACGAATATTCTACATTTTTCAAACCTGCACCTGGATCTGAATATTTTTGTAATTGCATGTAATTAAAAATTTAGTATAGCCACTGAGTTATTCAATAAAATCTATTTGTACAGCGCCACCTGCTGTTTGTGTTCTTTTCCTTATTTTTCGGTCCCCCTAAATAACATCTCTGAGATGGTTGCAAATGTTCAGTTCCATTCTTAAACTGCCACCAGTCCTATCTAAAGTTAGAAGCTGTGACAGTTACTGGGCAAAACTGCAGCGGAAAGGACACACCCCCTGAGCTACAATAGGAGGAGATACAGCAGTAATGACACCCCCGAACTGTATTAGGGAGAGAGCTGAGGCAGAAAGGACACACCTCCTGAGCTGTGATAGGGAGAGCGTTACAGCAGAAATGATATTCCAATGGAGCTGCAACAGGCTGAGAGCTGCAGAGAAAGGACATGCCCCCTGAGCTGTGATAGAGAGAGATGCAGCAGATGGACCATGCGCCAGGAGGGTGAAAGGCCACCATTTGTTAGTAAATTGGGAGCCTGTTACTCCAGCCACTTTGAATAAATCCCCCTCGACTGAAGACATACTATGAAAATACACCATCAAGCGCCACTTCTGTCTGTCTGGTTTGGGTCTGAGATTGCAGCTCATTCTCTAGATCCTGGATCCTTTAAGCAGGCCACAGACATTAGACATTTGTGAGCAGTAGAATAGGATTGCATCGGCCGTATCCCGGCACGTTCAATCGTTTGTTCCCCGGGAGAGGAGCTGGAAGACGCTTATCAGACTGTCCTTGTTGAAATAAATATGCATGCTTGGTCGATCTCAGCATACATGTTTATAGATGAGTCGGACAGGAGAGCTGTGCCACTTATCTTATGTCTATGGTCACCTTTTATTACATTATGCAACATCTGTTATCAATGGATCCACAGACACCAAGCCATTTGTTATGCATAAGTAGGGTGACTTCTCTGTCCTGACCCCTCTATGGTGCAGTCGTATCTGTAATTTGACGTATCAGATTATATATATTGTTGTGGAAAATACAAGAAATAGGCAGTTACAGTATAGTTAGAATTATAAACCCGTCTAAATGCTAGGAAAAAAGCTGGACACGTAGCCTATTTTATCCAATGAGATATAAGAATATGGTATCTGAACTCTGATAGGGCATTCTGTGGGACAAGGGCAAAAATAGCAAGAAGACACTATAATAAGAGAAAACCCCCACAACAAATAAACAAAAAACAGCACAAATGTAAATAAAAACACATGAAAAGAAAAACTAAAAATACATTTTTGCCATATAGATGGCAATGTTTACACCAGATCAATGGGATGAAGTTGCACTGTGTTATGTTACTGTAAATGGGTTTGTATTGATATCTTCAAAAAGAAACATGTTAAATGCAAAGTCAGTAGCAGCCCCCACCCACCTACAATGAGGTACATAGTCGCCAACAGAATTTGGGACTTTTAAGCCCCTTCCCTGGGATAAATCTGCACAAATTCTGCCCCTAGCACTCAGCCCACCCACTTCTAGGGATTGTTGGCAACTATGTTGATGTCTTCTTATGAGGAAAAGGGCCCCATGGACCCCTTCAGGCACAACCGCTACCTCCTTCCCCCATAACTACACCCCTGAAACCTTCCAGTTGACATTAACAGAACACAATGGGAAATAGATTACCAAATATTCCAGATTACCAGGGAGACGGAAAAAAAATTAGATTTTGATCTTTTTAAGCAACACTCACTTCACTGAAAATCAGACATCATGTAGTAAATGGCAATCTCTTTCTAACAAAGCTAGAACCAGCCCTGTACCTCCCATGGATCCAGAGATATCCCCATTCATTGCTCTACTAGATTTATATCAAGCTGACAGCTCAAGGGAAGGGGAGTGTCTTCTCTGCTGCAGCTCAGGGGGCGTGTCTCAGTTCTCCCTATCACAGCTCAGGAGGCAGTTGAAGGATGAAACTGAGCATGTGCGGCCACCTCAGTGAGCAGGAGAAAAAAATAAGGAAAAGAACAAACAGCAGATGGCGCTATATAGATACATTTTATTGAATAACTCAATGGCTATACTAAATATTTAATTACATACAATTACATAAGTATTCAGATCCAGGTGCTGGTTTGAAAACTGTAGAATATTTTTTTTGTGGGACAACCCCTTTAAGTTCCCTATGAATCTAATGAGTAATGAATAAAGCACAGCAAGTGCCTCATATACACTTTGCTTTTTCATTCCATGCGGATATTGACCTGCCGTGCGGATTTTGAAAGCTGTAGCCTGTCAATTCTTTGTACAATTCCTTTGTGTGGATTTTACCTTTTTTAACGCAAGGATATAATCTGCAGCAAAATTGCACAAAATCCACAAGTAACATATGGTTTTTGGTGCGGAAAAGGACAGAAAACCAGAAACTTGTGCCGAATTTCTGCAAGACAGACCGTCCCCCTGTGCAGGTAGTCTTAGACATGTAAGTTTATTTTAGTGGTAAGCGGGGAATAAACCACAGTCAGACACCTTCAGCAGGAGTTTATCAGATTCTTCTTTTACCATACATTCGGCATTACACATCAGATTATCAGTTGCCTTTTTTTCCCCCCAAAAGTAGCACTCCTCCTGTCCACAGGTTGTGTGTGGTATTACAGATTAGCCTCACTTCACTTCAATGGAGCAGAGCAGCAATTACCAAACACAACCTATGAAAGAAAGCAGCCATGTTGTTTTTTTTTTTTTCTAAATCCTGGAGAACCTCTTTTTATCACCCTCAGTGAGTTAAGTTACCTTACACCTCCAAGCTTTGCTCCATTTTGAACTGGGAAAAACATCAGCTGCTGGAAATTTCAGTTTTCTCCGCAACAGGGGCGGATTGGCCATAGACCTTACAGGGAAATTTCCTGATAGGCTGATGCCCATGGGTCCGCCTGGGCCCTCCTCACGGCCGGGCAGTGGAATTTTTTGGGGATGTATTTTGTGCTGCTGACAGCATTTTTTGATGGACTGTGGTATTTGGCTCTGTTGGGGTGGTACAATGTGTCACAATATGGAATTACTGTCCATGCCTTCCATAAATTTGGGCCCAACTACAAAACAAGGCCACTTTTAGTATTTATTCCAGGGCCACTTTAAGTTCCCAGTGCGCTACTGCTCCGCAAGGAGTCTTATCTGAGCATTATACCAATTTAGCAAAACTGTGCAACCAACTATGAATACACCATAAAACGGGTAAGTAAATCATGACCGATATGTAAAACATATATTATATTAATACAATAATATATAATAAGATAAAAAAATCACACTGAATGCTAAATATAAAATACTAGTAATAAAACTGCACTCCCCCATGCTAGTAATATTACATTGTGGTTTCCGCCAATAATTCTTGCTCTTCTTTGGCATACAATGATAACAATGAGGGGAAAAAAACGGCGGCAGGGGAGGAAGAGGCGAACAATGCAGCCATATAAAAGGGTCTGCGGCTGAAGGACACCTGGCTCCCTTTGGTGAAGGCATAACAAGTTTATTAAGTAAGCACCACCTCTGCAATTATAATCCCCTCCGGCTTCTTCCACACAGTTTATTGGTTCAATTTTCATAACCATGAGCATCATTAGGGCAATGCAGTAATTAAGAGTTGTTAGAAAGTGAATTCTCAAACTGCAGATTAGAAAATTAAACTATTTCCTGATTACATATTAATGGAGCACAACAATAGCAGTTGCCATAAGCTTGGAAGGCAACCAAGGGATAAATCTGTGTACTTAATTACCATAAACAATGGCTGC